>JBBYHK010005391.1:0-12118 GCA_038382065.1 Adansonia grandidieri | reverse complement strand
CAATTGACAACAGGTGACATTGGCATTTACGAAGGAAGGTACAACAGGACGATAACAAAGAAGTCAACCATAGCGTTTACGGTATGTTCCCTGTCATCTACAGTGACTGGGAGAGTGATCATCCCTTTGACGGATATTCGTTAGTTGGCGAATCCGTATATTGGGGATGATGGGGTTAGGTCATCCGCTGTAAAGCCCAGACGAAGGAAGGCATCCCACTGCAGAATTTCCATAGCACTTCCATCATCGATAAAAATCCTGTGGACCTGATAGTTACCTATGGTGGCGGAGACAACGATAGGATCATTTCCGCGATATGATAGGGGCTGTGAGTCGTCATCATCAAAACGGATTACCCAATCCGTTTGCTTAACACACTTGGATGCTACGTCGACTGCCATTACAGAGCGGAGGTAAGACTTTCATTTAGACTTGCTGACCGCCCAAGTTTCTGTCGAACTGACGATCATGTTTATGACACCAGCAACAGGTCATTTGGGTGCAGCCTCCCTGCGCTCGTTTAAGGATCGTGTGCGATCTTTGGCGTGTGGTTCTTTCTTCATGAACTGCTTAATTGCTCCCTTCCTTACCAATGATTTGATGGCATTTTTTAAGCTAAAGCAGTCTTAGGTAGCATGCTTGATGTCGTTGTGAAAATTATAACGCTTTGTAGAGTCCCGCGTACTGCGATCGCTTCTTACTGGAGGCGGGCGCTCCAGGAGCCCTTCCTTCATTGTGGTGTTCAGGATTTGAGATCTGGGAGCCGTCAGAGACGTGTAGGACTCGTATCTCACGTGCGGAGCAGGCCATGCTCTTTTTCTTGTGGGACTTCATTGTGAAGTGGTGGCTTGCATTTCTTTCTGGGGTCGATTATTCGGGCGGTCAGCTAATTGATTAGGCCTTGATCCGCGACCGCCTCTTTGCTCGCGGTCCCAGGTCTCCACTCGTCGACTAGCTATTTCTATTTCTTCTACTTTTGCGTATTTCTGTGCCTTCTCACAAAGCTGGTACAGCTTCGTAGGTTGGGCATCCATTAAGGCATATTTTAGGTACTTATGCCGAATGCTAGTTGTGAAGGCTTGGATAGCCCATTCGTCATTCAGGTCACGAACCTCCAAGGCAGCCGCGTTGAAATGCTTGAGGTAATCGTGAATCGTCTCATCATTATTTTGCTTGATCGCCATTAAGCTGGCAGACGTTTTGGCTGCTGTTCTATAACTGCTGAAGTGGGCAAGAAAATATCTTCCTAGTTTGTCGAAGTTGGTAATAGATCCTGGATTCAGGGAGTACCATTAGGTTCGTGTCAGCCCTCGAAGTGTCGTCGGGAAGATGCAGCACTGAATGGCATCTGGTACGTAACGTAGGTTGTGGAAAGCGTAAAAATGATTTAGATGGTCGGCCGGATCAGTTTTACCATCGTAAGTATCAGGAGATAGTTTAACTTTTCGAGGGACTTGCACGTGGCGGATGCTAGGCGAGAGGGGGTTGTGTTCCTCGGATAACCACTCACAGTTGTCTCTTCGCGGCTCACAGAGATCCTTGATTTCTTGTTTTAAGGCTGCTACCTATTGGGCGAGATCTGAAGTCGATCCTGACGGGTGATGGCCACTGGTATGATTTAAGGTTCCTCGCGTCGCTTGCCTTTGGATTGGCGTGGAGCAAGAGCGTTCTTCTACCATTAGGCGGGTTGGCTGGTCGGCTATAACATGTCTCTCTTGCATGTCAGAGTTTGAGTTGTTTGCAATGTGTTGGCTTGGCGATCGGTAGGTTGTGTGTTCTGGCGATTGGTCTGGGAGTTGACAAGTTGTGCCAGTTGGATTTGAGATTGTTGGATGGCGGCCAGTTGACTAGCGATGGCTTTGAATTGGGCTTAATAATGCACATGATAGTCTAGCTGGCTAGGTGGTGTAGGTATACTGTACTGAGTAAAGGGGGGTAATGAGGCATCAAAGGGTATATGTAGGGTATTTGTGGTGATAATGGTTGCTGGGACCGTGGTGCTGGGGCCAGCGGCTTAGTCTGTATGTGGGATAGAGGTTGCCAACGGTGGGATCAACCCCAATAGGTTTTGATAGTATGCCAATGGCGAGTGAGACAGCCAGGAAGGTAGTGAGATGGGTACGTGGGATGTTTGGGCGCTTGATGAGCTGGGTATTGCTGGGGTTACCGGAACTTCGATATGGTTTGTTGCTTCTAGCAGTGGCGAGGTGTTTTGCAACATATCGGCCATGGTCTTTTTCGATCGTTTCCCACAGACGGCACCAATTGTTGATATCTTCTTTACTGGTACCAGAAGTCGAGCAGGACCCTGCAACACAGAAGAGTCAGAAGGGTGACGGAGTTCCTACTCCGGGGACCCTTTCCAATGGTTAAGTCAGAGGAATGTTCAATGTAATGGTGTATAAATAGTTTTCTTTTCTGGAGTCGAGATATCCTTACCTGTGAGCGTGCTTCCCCCTTTTATAGGGTTCGTTTTGGGACACTATGTCAGGTTATTTAGTGGTGATGTGACCATCGTCGAGCTAGGTGTCCGGCTATGATACCTATTGGTCGACTCAGTCAGTCGATCGCCATTTAGTAAATGTCAACTCCGCATTTAAGTTGTTGTCGGAGAGGTCACATTGCTGTCAGGTATGATTAGGCGATCGCCTTAGTGTTACTATCTGGCAATCGTCGGCTCCTCGAAATAGTGGACGGGGATGGTTAGACGATCGTCATATGTGGAGGTATAACAAAAATCAATCAAGATAATGAAATTTTTATATACTAGAGCTTCATTGAAAACATTTAAGCTTTAATGTTTAAAACTTTGTGAGTTTATGGATGTTTTTTAAGACAAAAACAATGAAAAGATTTAAAGTATTTTTTCTTTCAAAATGAAAGAAAAAGCATATCTATAACTATATATAAAAGGAGGAGACCAGAAGTTACTATAGACTTTAGGCTTTGTATGGTAAAATAGAAAGAAATTGGAAAGATAAAAAATTAAAGGAAAAGAAAAGTTGAAAGATAGAAAAAAATATATTTTGTTATTAGTATGTTTAGTAAGAAAAATAGAAAAATAAAAAGAAAAATATCATTTTCCTTCTCCTCGTTGCTTGGCATAATTGAAATATAAAAGAAAAGAAAATGAAAAATTATTGTATTATTATTAGACCCATTGAAAGTTGATATAAAAAATAAAATTTAAAAAATAATTAGTAATCTTCTAAATATATACACTTAACCATACCATTTTCATTTTTTTTTATTTTTTTCAATTTCGAGTATTTTTTTTATAATAGATGCAAAAAATTATAATCTTTTATATTTTATTTTCTCTCATTTTTCTTTCCTACATGCACATCTAAAATTTATTTTTTTTACTTTTTCGTTCTCCCTTATTCATCTTTTTATTTTTCTATTCTACCAAGCACACCTTTATTATAGTTTTTTATTATTTCTTGGGTTGGATATGGTATTGACAGATGTCTTTTTTTTTTTTTTTCTTTTTGCTTAGGGAAGAAAGAGTAGGAAAGTGAGAAAGGGAAAGGAAGAGAAAAGAAAGAAAGAAAAGAGAAGATAAAAGGAAGGAAAAAGAAAAAAGAGAGGGAAGAAAGGAAAGAGAAAAAAATTGTCTTTTGATTTTTTTTGGTATATTTAAAGTATTAAAATTTGTTTGTTTCTTCATTTTCGTATGAATCAAAAATCGTATTTATATTACTGTTTATATTGTGTTGTATTTTAATTATTTTTGAAGTTATTGTTTGTCGTATTTTAATTCATCTCATAGTTTATATAGTTTTTCATAATAATTTGATTTTAGCTCTAAATTGATTTATTTATTTATTTATTTATTTAAGATATTGAAATTATAAAAAATTATTTACATAATTTATCATATTTATTCAATTAAGAGAGAAACTATTTTATCAATTATTTTTATTTTATATTTAATTATGTATTTTTAGAATTTTTAGGTACTTAAAGTGGTTGATTTGCACGTTGACACTCGATTCGCTTATTTACTTACAAGCAGATTTAGGATTCGTACCAGATTCATTCTGAAAAATTTTATTTATTTTTTAATTTTTAAATGATGCACTTAAAGGAGTTGGTGTGTACATTCCCGTGTGGTCGATTTGGTATCCGTAACTGACCAACTTAAAATAAAAAAAGTCCTTTATTTGTTTTTATTTTTTAATGATGTATTTAAAGTAATTTAAGATCTACGCCTAATTTGCTTGAATTTTTTTTATTTTTGCTTTATTTTAAATAATATATTAAAAGAGTTGGTCTGTATATTAACTAATAGGTGGACTTATTACCAACACCCAAGTCATTTAGGAAAATAAGTTATTTTCTTATTTTTTGAGGTTTTTTATGTAATTGATCTAGACATTTATTCGTAAGTTAATTTAAAATCCCTATTTGATCTTAAACAATTATCATAAATTTAATTTTCATAATTAATAAAATATAGTTATGTTAATGTTAATATTATTAGAATTTAAAAATTAAAATTTAAAAAAAATTAACTAGGCAAAGCATAAATCGATTCAAACCGACATAATCGAAGATATCCTGTTAGATTGATTAGGTTAAGTTGGTGTGAGGGATATCTCTATTTTTTGATTCGATTTAATAGGTTAATTCAATTGATTATCGGTTAGTAAAATCACTAATCAAACCAATTAAATAAACCAAATTTTTTTAATATTTAAAATATTTATATACTAAATATATTAATAAAATAAACTCACACCCAAAACTAATATCTAACTCACTAGCCCAGCAGCCAATAGGCCAATAATTAAACCTAATACCCATACTCAATTTCCACCTAATAGGCCGAAACTTAAAAATGTCAATCAAAAAAAAATTAAGACTTTAAAAATTAAAGTCAATTAGTCAAAACCTTACTTTGCTCAGTTCTCACGCTGCCGCCTTTGTCACCAAAGTTCAAACCTTAAGCTGCTCCCCCATGGAGATGCATTACCTTTATGTTTGCCTTTAGCTACAGCCCCAAACAAAAACCCTGAATTGTTGCTCTCCCCCCTCGACGATTGGTTTTGCCTATGCTTTTTCGTCCTCTTCATCCCTCCTCAATCCTCAAATCTGTGCCAAGGTAACTCTGTCCTCGTCAAAAACCATTTTATTTTCAGATATTGAATGGAGTTTACAAATATTTCAAAGCCAAGTATCTATGTATGCAATTATAAAATTATCACGCACAATCTTTACTCGTACTCTAATAAAAATTGAACATTGTTTCATTTCATGATAATGGGGTTTTGCTTTGTTTTGGTGCATTAATTAAGTTAAATCTCCACCTCTAGTAACACCCCAAGCTACTATTTTCAACTATTTATTAGCTCAATTGCTTATTTCTAACCCAACAATGATTGAAACCCATCATAAATTATGTTGTTTGTGGTTTTGCAGATCATGAAAAGGAGATAAGAAGGAAACATTTTTAGACCATATTGCTACCCTAAACCCATTCTGATCGAATTAACCAATTGAATCAATTGAAATTTAGTCAGTTTAATTATTTCAGTTATCATCATTAAATTTGATTGATTCAGTTAGTTTTCGTAACAAAATCAATTATTCAGTTTTTGATATTTTTTCTAACCAAATCGACTAATCTAACCAACTTCACAACCTTCATTTTAACTTAATTAAATTAAATTAAAAATTAATTTTTACAATTAATTAAAAATTATAAAAAATAAAAAAAAAATCACTAGTGTAAACAAGTTTAAATGCTAGTTCAAAATAAAAACACTAGAACTAGAGACTTATTTAATGGATAAAATTTATTTTAATAGCAAGCAATTTAGCTTATTAAGGTTAACGACTTTGAATGTAATGTCTCATAAGATAAATTATATAGGTCTTTCTCACTATTTCTGCAATGGATCCAATTAATCAAATTAATCCATGTCAAAATTTTATACCATGTTATTGCCGCTTGGACATAAACTAACACCATCAACCGAAATTAGTAACCGAACAAAAATAAAAGACAACATTGAGATTTCTCCAATAATGTTCCCAGCAAATACCCTACATATAAACAATCATTTCTTTGCATTCCTCCATCTTCATTTATTCTCTTTTGGTTTCGTTATTTTTTAAAATAAATTTCTCCTGTACGACCGTTCCAAATTTTAAACAGGTAAGATCCTCTTACTTCTTTATTTTTATTTTTTAATTCTTTTAACTCTTTGGTCTCTTTTCTTATCTTTCAAAAGAAAGTTTAAGAAAATTTTCTCAGAATTTAATTTTAAATTTCTAAAAAAATTAAAAAATGCTAAAAGAAAAGGGAATTATTTTATTAAAATTTGTTTCAAATTATGATAGTAAACAAAAGAAATGTGAAGATTGAGGATGTAAAGAGCGGTTTATATGTGGAGATATTTATCCGAAGCTTCACTAGAGAAATCTCCGATGTTCAAGTGAAAGTATGACATGGTATAAAATTCTAACATGATTTAACTTTATTGGTTGAGCCCATGTTAACCTGATTAAAAGTATCTACGTAATAATTTTATGGGTTTTTACCTTCAATGCACAAGCCTATCGGGTTATGGTCAGTGCTAAAAAAATTGAATTAAATCAAGTGAATCGAGAATTAATAATTTACTTGGTTTGATATATATCATAAAATTGAGAATTCTTTAAACCGATAAAACTTAGAAAAACTGATTTTAAACTTCTTTTTTGAAAACTTATTTTTTGTGATGATGTTGAACGTTTAGCCCTTTAAATCTATACTAAAAATTATACCATTTAATCAAATATATATTATTATTATTAAATAATTGTTATAATTAATACTTATTTAATATTTAGATTATCTTTTTAATATAATATACATAATGTAGCATATGTTTACTGTAAAACTCTAGACTGAATTAATATCACTTGAGTTGATGTCACGAGTTACTTGATACCAACTTAATTGAATTGAAAAAAATATATTAGACAAAAATATAAATATTTATAAGGTTATAACAATAATAGTTTCACTTTTTTTGAAAAAAAAGTGAGAATTTAGAATTTGAAATCCAATCTTGCATATTTTTCTTAATTTTAAAAACTTGTAGTGTAATTGTTATTATTATTATTATTGTTGTTGTTGTTGTTGTTGTTGTTGTTATTACATTGAAGTTATGTTGGTGCAAAATGTACAAAAAATCGAACAAACAAAAATTGGCTTCAAGGTATATATCAATATTACTTTCTTTAAGGTTTTAATTTACCCCACATAGGTGTACATAAGAGTTACCAACATGTAAATCTTAAGGATATAATAAAACATAATGATTAATTGTGTATTACACTGACAAAATCAATCCACTGAACAATGTACGATAGAATTACCAAATTTCGATAAAGAAATTTTGTAGCAAGACTTTATATAAAAAGTTCAATAAAATTTGAAGTTGAGAGAAAATAAAATCGAAAAATCTCAATAACCTAAAGTCACATTAATTTGATTTTTGCATCTAATTTTTTTAAACATTGGTTATGGCATATCTTATATCTTGACTTGAGGAATTAAGCAAACTATATATCTACCTCAAATTTTCAAATACCAAAATGAAAAAAGAAAATTTTCAAAAATTAACTTCAAATGTGTTCTTCAAGATATCATATTTAACCTATAACTTATGTTACTCGGACATTTCATTTTTTTTTTTGAGTACTTGTATTTAACATTTTTTGTCTAGAATGCATTCAGAGATAAATATGAAGATTCTTCAAATATATATAAAAAAATTTTTAAAAAATTTGAACATGATGTGGATTATACTTGCCTGGATGCAAGGCTACTACAAAGATCAGTCATCTAACTATTTGAGTATTTTGGTTTTGGTCACCCAACTTTTAAAGTTATCAATTTAGGCAGCAATATTATAAAAAATCATATTTTTGGTCACTCAGCCATTAGAGATTAATGGTTGGATAAAGTATTTGATAGGTCACGTGCATTTATCGAAGTGATATTATGAATTTTAAGAAAAATGATTTTTTTAAAATTAGAAAAAGATAAATTGCACTTACGATAATTTAATTTTCTAGAATTTCTACTCTAGTCATTCAACTTTGAAAACTTTACAGCTTGGTCACCGATGTTGGCGAAATTTTTGTCTCCGTTTGAAATATTCGATCATTGCTATGACTTTAAAATGATTTAAATGGTATAATTACAATAATATAAATGCTAAAAAACAATTTTAATTCTATAAAATAAAAATAATGAATACTTATTTCTTTTTTTTGAATTTTTTTTTTGCATGCTTATTCGAGTATTTTTCTAAATAGATTTAAACATATATTTATATATATAACAAAAATAATAAAATAATTTACTACAATGAGTTTTAAAATTGTTTGTAATTAAATAATTATAAAAGCTATATAAACAATAAACAATTAAAGACAGAGATCAAAATTTAAATTTAATAATATATTCGCTTTAATTAGAATGATGATTAAAATATTAAATAAGTAATTAAACGTTTTTGCCTTTTTAGTCCAATGCTTTTATTGTATTCAACTAAAAGTTACTAACATTCAATTTATACTTAAATAAACATTTATATCCAACAAGAAATTCATTTCTAGAAAATAATAATAAAAAAATTTAGATAAAAATTAAAACTTAAGAATTTATTTGGATATAAGTTTAAGATTAAAGATTTATTTAACTACAAATTAAAAATTAAGACTTATCTGATTGCAATAAGAATATAAGCACTTAACAAAAAAATGATAAGATTTAAAGAGTTTTTTTGTTACCTAAACTTATATAAATGTAACATATTTACAAAATTATGAAATAAAGATGATATTTATATAAATATTAGGTATTATTAACTATAAAACTTTAGAGTTCTTGGTAAAATTAGATCTCTTCTTAATTTTAACAACTAGTATTTGTTGTCATGGTTCCACAAGAATTTTCATTATTTTATAAATTTTTTTAAACTTAAAATTGTATATTTTACAAATAAATATAATTAATAAATTGTTCATTACTTAAATTAGAATTATCAAATAAAGTTTTTTATCTTTAAAATTATATCAAATTAATATAAAGTTTATTATTTTTAATATTATTGATTGAAAAGTAAAAGTTTAAAAATAAAGAAATTTAATGTAAAATTTAACTCTTTTAATTTAAAATAAAACAAATAAAGTATTTAACAAAAGTAATCAAAATAAAATTTATCAAAAGTAAAATATATTACTATTGATGGTCAAATTATGAGATTTTTAAAGTTGCGTGATCAAAATAAAAATTATCGAAATATTAAATGATCAGAAGTGCAATTTATCTTTTTCTTTTAATTTTTAATTTTTTCTCAAAATTCTTAATATCACAAGTATCTCAAAGTGATGTGGTAATATTACATGACATCTGATAAATAATTTGCCATCGCAGCTTCATCTAATTGGTAGGTTTTAATGATGGAGTGACAAAAAAAAATAAGTTTTTACAATGGTAGTCTTGAAAGTTTGATGATTACAATCAAAACACTCAAACAGTTAAATGATTATTTGTACCGTTTATGCTACTTATTAATATAAAGTTTAAAAAGACTTTTTAAAATATGAGGTAAGTTTTCAACGACTCTTTAGAGTTTAGAAGGACAAATTTTGCTTGTAAGCAAACATAGACATCAAAATTATTTCAAAAATTTGGAATTATGATACAAATTTTTTCTAATTGGTTTAAAGAGTTTCAATGTTTTCCTAATTATTTGTCCATTCTTTTAGTTTTTCAAGGAAATGTAGTTTCGAGGGTTGCTTTTTATTTTTATTTTTCTATTTTTAAGATTAAATGATTACCATTAACCTTATTTTATCATTTGAAATTTGGAAAAGCTCCCATTGATTAAAAGTGAGCTTTACGATAAAATAAGGTTAAAAAAATAGAGTATATTAAGGTTAAAAAATAGAGTTTAAGGTTAAAAAAATTCAAAATCTCGAGTATATTAAGTTATTAAATTTTAATTGATCTATCATAGTTTGTTTTGCTTAAATAAACTCACGTTAGCAATTTTGGCACCATAGATATTATACTTTATGAACCTTTTGCCTCTAAATGTTATGTTACACTATTTGACATTTTGATTGATTTGAGGCTTAAATTGATTGTTTCCTAGACTGTTAACCCGCTTTACTTCAGAATATTTTAATATTTTATATAAAAATAATTTTTTTAAAAAATATAAGAATAGTATTAATAATTTATTTTTAATTATTCTAAATTATTTTTTTATGATTTTGAATTCATGTGTTGTTATGCGAGTAAACTTTTTATAAATAATTTCTTTAATATCTTAATATATTATAATATAAATTTATGATATAAGAACAATAGACAAATATGTCAAAATTTATGGAAAAAAATTTTTAACATGTCAAAATATATATAAATATATAATACTTTGAATATAATTACAACATGACACGATGACATATGACACAAAATTTAGAAGTTATTAGGATATTTTAAATTATATTTGACAATTTCAAATATAATATAATTATACAATATGACGCAAAATATAATATAAATATAACATGAATAGATAAATATGTCAAAATCTATATAAAATGAATTATTATCTTGTTAAAGTTTATATAAATATATAATACATTAAATCGATTACAACATGAATACGATGACTCGTGGCAAAAAATTGAAAACAATTGAATAGTGTCAATTAGATTAGATAGTTTCAAACACCAAATAACTATATTGCATAAATATAACATGAAAAAAAAAAAATTAAAACATGATACAACAAAAAAAATGACATGAGTGCATAAATTTGTTAAAATCTATGTACAATGAATCATTCGCTTGTCAAAATTTATATAAATATATAATACCTTAAATTTGACATGACATAAAAAAATACGAACATAACATAAATATACAAATATAAAAAAATCTTACAAAATTAAAAAGAAAAATGCCATGGGGCAACCATGCAATCCCAAGAGATTACTTTAATCTATAGTTTATAGATGTAATTTGCTTATTTTGAATGTATTTGATGACTTGAACAAGTCTATTGAATGTGCATTTATTGAAAATATTTGCTTTTGTTATGCTTATTTGCGTATATTTTAATCCTGTTGAAAATGATCTTAAAGCATGAATTTTGCATACTTATTCTGAGAAGTTTTACTTGAATATTTGCACAACCATGCCAAATGGATTTCAAAACTGTTTTTGATTCAAAATTTTAGGCTCTGTTTAGTTTGAGAAAGTATTTTTATTTTATTTTTTATTTTTATTTTTTTTAAAAAATTATTTTTTATTTTTTAATTTTGAAAATGCATTTGGTTTAAGTAAATAAAAATCTAGTTTTCACAATAAAAATAGTGAAAACTTGCTTGGTAATTACATGTATTTCAAATTTAAAAAAATTTTGTAGTTTTATATATATGAATTTAGGATTGTTATTTGATATACTAACGGTGAAGTTTTTTAACTATACAAGTGGGGTTAAAACATGGTCATATGCCCTTTTTATTTAGTTTTTGTATTTTTAAATATATATTCAAGACGCATAATAATATTTTAACTTCTTTGTGGAGTTAAAAAATTTCACTGTCAATGTACTAAATAATTTTTCATAAATTTAACTAATAAAATAGTCAATATTTCATAAATTTCATGCTCCTTTCGATCAATTATTTGTGTTGATTTTTATTTGTTTACTATATATTGTATATATTAAAAATTAATTAACAATTATTATTATTTTTACTTGTAAATGAAATTTTATTAAAAAAATTTATCTTATTAAGACTTCTATATTGATATGAGTTTAAATGTAAATTTTATATTATAGTTGTATAAAAAATTAAATAGTTTTCATAAATATTTTAAAATTAATATTATTTTTAATATTTTATGACATTTTAAAGAGGTTGATTCTACTTGAATATTCTAAAATGATCTAACAAAACATCTACAGCCCATTCAAGAAATTAAAAAAAAAAAATCAAAATCATTTTTGCGTATATAAGGGCTCGAACTTGTGTCTTCTCGATGCACATTGAAAAATTTTTAAATCCCTTGTTTTCATTATTTCAATTTTTC
>JBBYHK010005349.1:0-12123 GCA_038382065.1 Adansonia grandidieri | reverse complement strand
TATAACATCAATAATAACTTTAAATTTACTAGTTAATCGATATATATGATTGTTTTGGATGACTTTTGGCTTAGCTTGGTTTGCTTGGTATGTCTCTTTTATCTTTGCTTTTGGCTACGGATAGTTTGTATACTGATCTCGTCAATAAATTTACTTTCAACCTTAGAAAGAAAGATCGAGTCCATGTTACTTTTTCAAATCCCTTACGCCCTGCTCCTATTGTTCAAAAATATTAAAATATAAAAAATTAATTTTATAATTAAATTTAAATAAAAAATATTTTTGATTAATTGAATTATAATTCATGCTAAATTTATGCTTAGGCCTAGCCTATTTCGAGTCGGATAGATTGTCTAATCTCTGAACAAGTCTAAGTTAAAGAAATTATATTTTTGGATCTATTTTCGAATATGTATTAGTTATAAATATTGAATACACAATTTTTAAAAATAAAAAGTTCAAAAACACAATTATGAATAATCACTCTATTCCCTGTTACACACTCATCAATCATTTTTAACTCATTTCAAAATTAGGATAAAACTTTTTTTTTATGTTTCATATGCAAATTTTAATTTTTTTTAACATTATAACTCTAAATATTGTAGGATATTGATGCAACAAATTTGTGTAGAATATAAGTAATTTGAGGGAAAAAAAATGGTTTAGGGGTTAACTTGTTTTATTTTGTCATCTTGGAGTGGTCTAGTTTGGTATAATTTTTAGATCCTTACCTAACTGTCAAAGGAACATCATGGGAAATTAGAAAGAATTGTGCAAATCAATAATGACATATTAGTTTATATCACTTTCATTTAAATTATAATATGTAATTAAATTTAAAGAAATTAATTATTTATTACACATAACATATAATAATTAAATGATAAATATTTATTCTAACAATTCATTAATAATTCTTATGATAAATAATTGATTTTTTTTAATCTGATTACATAATAATATGATTTGAATGAATACAATACTTCCTTTGAAAGGAAACATGCAAGAGGAAGCGTGGAAGTTGCAAATCAAGCATGGTTGGCACTTCAAAGTGAGGTGAAGTCAAATGGTCAAGAAGAACAACATAAAGTCTTGCAATAATTAAAAGTGAAATGTCAAATGAGTCTGCCCTTTGTCGATAAGGTTTGAATATTATGGATGGACTGTTAGGTTTTAGCAATCAGAATCCATTCAAGTAATTCAGAAATATGAACTTAGATAACATCTTGAATGAGATACACATGGCCTATGTTGCTTGAATTTGGATGTATTGAATATGAATAGTGTCTAAAAGAGTGACAAGTATTTTCAATATTTTTTTTAAATTTATTATATATTTGGAGGATTTTTGAAGGGTTATATCTCTATACCTACGTTTAGATATGCATCGATTGCAGATATTAGATAAAAATACTTTTTTTTTTCTTAAAAAAAAGAAAAAATTGGGGCAGCATAGCACATATCTACTGACATTTTTCGAAAAAAATTTAACTGTAGAATATTCTCAAAAAATAAAGATGGTTTAGGCCATGTTGTTAGCTGCCATGCAAGCACGGATGCAAATTGTTAAAGTGATATTAACTTACATTTATTATTAATTTTTTATAGTTTAAATATTCAATTAATTTGAGCATTTTTATCTACCGTCAGTTGATTTCAAATCAAATACTTAACATGATAGCACGTTAATCTTTTTAAATTTATCACGTGCATTATATATGCTAAATCTTGGATGTCCTAATAATTATGAATTACATATATGAACAACATGATACATCCATAAGCCGTCTTCGACTGGCTTTTGTTTCTTTTCTTTCTCAAACTAGAATAAGGAAAGAGATGTATTATTATATATCAAAAACTTGGTCAGGATTAAAGGTGTTTACGAGTCAATTATCACCTTAAGTTTAAAGATTCTTTTCAATATTTAAGAAGGTTTGAATAAAAATATTAAATCTTAAAAATAAATTTTAGCAAAAAAAAATTGAAACTCGTTCAAAACACATTGGTTTTGTTCTTAAAAACATTTTAGGGATTTAAATTATGAATAGTGAATGCATTTTCAGTTGCCTCATATTTATTATAGTTGCACAAGTATTGGATGTTATCGCAATTAATTATAATAAACATGACAATAAAAAAATTAAAATTATAAAATAATGTTTGTAACATCGCTTTATAACCACTATTTAACTCCCAAAAACATTTTTTTCTCAACCTTCTTGTTTACATCAACATGAATCCCTCTTCTCTGTCCTTGCTAAAGACCTTCCGCCTTGAGTAACTTAGCCAACAATTGCCCTTAACGATAATTAGGTAGTTTTCTAGTGTATTAAAATATGGGTTTTTATAATATTTTAAAAAATCAAAAATCAAAATCAAAATATCTTTAACTATACCTCTATATTATATATATATATATATATTATATACATATATCCTTCTCAAACAATTGAATTTGAATATTCTCTCCGTAATAAAGATGAAAAATACTTTGCTACTATGCTTGCTTGGAAAAAGGATTTTACGAAAATGTTAGGCCATTTCACTTTGTGTACCATTCCAATCATTTAATGTCATTTCTTCAATTTTTTTTTTCAATATCATTAAAAAATTAATGACCAATGAAATTTTCTCCTCTCAAAAAATAAAAAATAAAAAACTCAATGAAAAAAAGAAAATTGCTCAAAAATAAAAGGAAAAGCAACAACAACAACAAAAAAAAAAAAAAGAGGTAGAATTTTTGTTTGGTGCATTAACGGTTGAGAGATTATCTATGAAATTATCGGTTTATCCATTGATGCTACATTATTCGTAAATCAAATTAGGCTACGACCGAAAATTTTTTTTTTTTAAATATTTTTTTAAGCTTAGATTAATTTAAAAGTTTATTTTATTATTTATTATATTATTAAAATATTGTTTTTACATTAATATTTATATATTATTATAATTAAATTTAAATAAATTATCATTAAGTTATAATTCGAACCGTTTAAAATTTTTTTTTTTAAGTTTAGATTAATTTAAAAATTTATTTTATTATTTATTATATTATTAAAATATTATTTTTATATTAATATTTATATATTATTATCATTAAATTTAAATAAATTATTATTAAATAATAATTTAAATAAATTTAAATAATGTAAATACACGAAGATCTTATCGAAAGCCTGACATTTTGAACTAGGACAGGTCTGAGACCGTGTGTGCAAGTGACTTTGCTAGCATTCGGATATATGTTTGCTTGGTGGGTTTGGACTTTGGACACATCTTTTTTTTTAACGCTGTGTGTGTATTTTTTTTTTTTTGTAAGTATGTTTTCTAAAATTTTTTAATATTTTAAAAGTAATTATATTTAATATATATCGAATATGGCTATGCAAGTATGAGTCTTTAAATATATATATAATTTTTTTAAATATTGAATAATTCGTATTTTGATATCTTTATGTTTGACAATTATTCGTGAATGTAACATAGGAAAAAAATTGAGGTTTAATTTTTTTTTTAATTTTAGAATTTGGCTCTAATTCTCACTTGTATTTGTAGATACTTAATTTTGTCTAAGCCATCATACACTTATTTTAAGGTATCATTAAAATCGAATGTACAAGCTTAGACACAATCCTCATCTTCCCCTGCTGAGGTAAGGACGTAAATTATTTAATATAAGAAAAAGTTTCATAAAAAAAATACTTTCGATAAAATTGGGCCATTAAGTATATTTAATTAATTTATTTGGGGTTTATTTTGTTTAATTATGTTAGACTAATTTTTTTAAATAATTTTAAATTCTTGATAAACTTTACTAAAATTATTTTGATCCAATATATTTATTATTTAAATTAATTTTAAGCCTATTGAATTGGGTTAATGATTTTTTTTAAAAGACCTAATTAGCTTGATTGTAAGATATTTTAAGATAAAATTGGATTTTTAAAAAAATATTCTTGGCAATCTAAACCGTTTAGTACTCAAGTGCTGTACTATGGCCAATTAAAATTTGAAAACATAACCCATAGTAGAATGACTTATCAGATTGTACGTAGGAAATGCCTAAATGCCCTATTTTTGTTGGATTTTTTATGGTTGAAATCAAATGCTATATGAATTACATTATATGCTTAGCCAATGAACAATTTTTTCATTCTTGACACCTCACATATTCCTTCTCCACCTTAGGAAATTCCTATTCTCGTAGCTCCCCCAAGCCTCCACTGAAAACCTTTCAAAAACCTTCCATTTCCTCACTATTGATAGTATAACCCTCAAGCTCATTTTTGCCACCTTTTCTTGCTAATATAGCAAAGAAAGGAAAGAAAGTGAGCCAATAGTGTGGAAAGTTTTCTGCTTGACAACCAAGGATGAGTTTGGAAGTTTGTGGGTATATTCGTTATCCCTTCTCTATTCATTTTCTTTCTTCCTCCATTATTCATCTTAGTAAGCCATGATCTTACCTTAGGACATCCATGCATCTTGTGGCATTAGTTGTGGTAGACTTAGGACTTTTGATGCTTTGCTAACCCCTTTACCATGCTTTTCTTATGATAACTATGTCAATGTGCTTTATTTACCTTAAAATCATGTTCTAATGCTGTCTTGAAAATTTCAGCATGCTTTTTCTTGCTCAAACATGTTTATATCATCTTCCATGCCATGATTCTTGATGTCATTCATAAAGCCAACATATCCATACATCTTCTTGTTCATTTTCATGCATTTTTGCCATTATTTTTATGTCTAAATGCCGTAGTTGTTTGATTAAACATGCTCTATGTGTTTGTTTTCATGAATGTCATCTTTAGTTCACTACATGTCTGTCAAAATGTTTGGTTAATGCTTATCAAAAATCTATTTTTATAAATCTCCCTAAGTAAGTCCATGTTAACTTTAGCAGATGGAGATTTATATAGACTTAATAATTTCTACCAGTTGGACCTCCAATCTTGGAGAAAAATCAAGTTTCCTATGTTTAGATTCAAGGTTAAATAAGGACAAATGTTTTGATTTTCAAAACAAATTAAAATTTTCTCCAGTTTTGTTTGTGCCTTAATCTTGTGTCTAGTTGTCTTTTACTTGTGACATGGTTAATAGCATGTTTCATCATCTTAAACTACTCTGGGATTATGCAAATGATCTTGTGAACCTATTGTCACTCACCTCCCTTTCTCACGAAGATTCGAATGTCTGTATTGGCTCTAGGAAACTCAAAAACCAAAAATTCCTATGTTTTAGCACTGGTAGCATTGTATGACCTTGAATTAAAAAATCATTGTCAAACCCTAAATTTTTTTTTTGATATTTTTATGGCATTTTTCCTTTAAAGGGAATCAAATTATCTTTCTAGTGGTGTATTGTTTGACGTTGGATCATTTTGGATGAGGGAGGTACAATTTTTTGAATCTTTGCTGTTTGGAACCTTTAAAATCAATGATTAACATTTTGTTTAGGTCATTTCGACCCCTCAGATGAATTTTTTAGATTTTTTAAAACATTTTTCCTAAACAATACATGAAGTTACCTTTCTAGAAAGGTATTGTTTGTGATTTAATGATTCTAAATGTGTCTGAAATTATTTTTCAAAGATTATCGTGCCCTTTCCCCTTCACATGTTCCTAATGTTGAATCAGACCCAATTTCAAAAATTATTTCCTCCTAGAAAATGAATTTATAGGATTTTTGAAATATTTTTATATCAATCCTCATTGAGTTATCTTTCTAATGAGACCTCATTCAACCACTAATACTTTCAGCTCAGTCCAAAATAAAATCAGTAAAAGGGATAGCGCAATTCAATTCCATGTTGTCTACATTAATTAAAATTAATTGATTTTTCTGAATTCCTCTTCCAAAGCATTCGAATGCCTCTAGGTCGGTCCAATCAACCTTCAACGAGTCAAAAAACATGTGTCAACCCTTTTAGGCCTGATAAAGGCACGAGCATTTTTTAAATTTTATCATCCTCATTTTATCAATTCCTACTTTAAAAAAATCATTGATTTTGTCAAAAAAAATGTCAAAAATGTCATTTTGTCAAAAAATTATCAAACCTTTGTAAATGAAACTCTTTTAATCTCGTTTTTTCAAATATCATCAAAAATCAAATTTTTTCTCTCTCTTGAACTTTTTTGGATTTAAAAAAAAAAGCCAAATCTGGCTTTCATGCCTCAATTAACCAATGTATCCAAATGCATCTAAAAATTTATTAACTTGGTTGTTTCAAAATAACAGATGATAATTATGAGATACATTTCGATCGACCCTTCTCTTTTCTTTTTTTTTTGTAATTTATTTTGCATAATATTATCTTATCTTTCTTAGGCCTTACTAATGTGTTCCCTTTGTAGTGTACATTTGGCATTCATATATCCAAATCATTTGAAAAACACAAAGGCAATGTTTTGTGTCAGTATCTCTCCAGTTCTTGACACAGAATATCTAGTTTTCAAAATTAAATCCATAGATCATTTTTAATCTTATCTTTCTGGAATGCATATGGGAATAAAATTTTGTTTAAAACCCTATGTAGGTACTCCGTTTCGTCTGGAACAACAATAAAGGCATCAAAAGTCATTATTCGAGACACCATCAAAGCCATTCGAATAAACATGGATCAATCCCTTATCATTCCTAGCCATGGGTTTCCATGTCATCAAAAATTCAAAATTTTCAAGTTGTATTGATCCAGAAGGTCAATGTATCAATACATTTGCTTCATGTTTTGATAAATTAGCTTGTTGTATTGATATGAAGGTATGTCATAGCAAAAATCATGATTTTTGGCCAAATGTTCGATACATAAATGAATGCATCAATACAGGTCTGAATATATTGATACATTTTCAAAGTGTCGATATATCTAAGCAAAATTTGCTCTTTTTATCAATACAGAATACTTTGTATCAATACAACTAGGCAAAGTTTGCTTTTTGCATTGATACAAAATAATTTGTATCGATACATCAAGAAAATTTTGCCTAATTCGTGGTATTTTCACCTCTTTTCACCATTGCATTAAACTTGGATTTGACCACATTTTAAGCACAAAAAATCACTTAAATTTATACCAAGCCTTAGCGTTGGACTTGTGATTGGATCAAATTAATTTTTTAGCCAAATAGCCATGGCATCAGATATTTTCATGACTTAATTCAACTTGGTAGAAGGTACTTTGGTATGTTCTCATGGCGCAGCTACATAAAATGGCCTTGATCATTGTTTTTGCTAAAAAAACCAATGAAATTAATAGATAGTTGAGCATAGTACCTTGTCCCCATTTGAAATACATGCACCAAAGCCCCAAAATTCTCTTGTTTTTTGCATTTTGTCTTTAATATTCACATGGCTATATAAGCCAACTTTAGCTCAACTGAAAAGGGGACTTACATCGACAAACACACTTAGTTTTCTACACTTTCTCAACATTTTCACTAGCTATAATCAATAGCAAACATTCTCATCTCGTAGCTCTTTATACACTCTCCTAAAAAAACTTTCAAAACCACCATTTTAAGCAATTTTCGCTTGCTAACTCATAGTAAGCGAGCAAAAGCTAGAAAGGCAACATCTTTGTTTAGAAAAGTTTATCTTTTGGGAGAAAAGCTATTGGGACTTTTGTTAGTATATCTCCTCAACTTGTCTTTGTATTTTTGTTGCACTTTTCATGTTCTACATGATGCTAATGCCTACTTTCATTCAACAATGACCTTTTATATGTTTCATGCATTTTCTTTAATGTCTTGTTCATAAGTTTATGATGTTGTCATGTATTCATGTTTAAAAATCATCTTTATATTATCATGAAATTTTCAACCCTTGTTCATGTCATAAAAACATCTTCTTTTATGCTTATATCATGTTTTATGCCCTCATAAGCATGTTTTGATATGTTTATACATTTATCTTGCCTAAAAATCATGTCTTTATGCTGTTATGAAATTTTCAACCTTTGTTCATGTCATGAAAACACTTTCTTTCAGGTTTATATCATGTTCTTTGTCTTCATAAACATGTTTTGGTATGTTCATGCATCATCTACAATGTTCTTGCATTTTTAACATGTTTCTTCGATAAAAATGATGTCTTATTTATGTTATAGCATCTTTTTACCATTCGATGCCATGTTTAGGCGCTTTACTTGATTAAAAATGTTTGCTTGATGTTTGTTCTTGCATTAAAAATCAATTTTTATGCAAAGCCCCGATTTAGGTTTATATTAACCTCAATAAATAAGGATTAATATGGACTTAATATTTTCTTTTAATTGGTCCTCCAATCTTAGGAAAGAATTAAGCTTTTCATGTTTAGATTCAAGGTTAAATGAGGCTGAAAATTCAGATTTTCAAAAATAAAATGTCTTTTTTTGTCGTAAGTTATTTTTTTGCTTTGATCTTGGTGTCTAATATTCATTACTAGTGACATAGTCAACAAGCTATTTCATCATCCTAAACTACTCCAAGATTGTGCAAATAAGCTTCTAAAGCCACTGTCACTTACCCCTATTTTGTTGCAAGCATTCAAATGTTTGCAACCCGACTCTAGTTTTATGAAACTCAAAAACCAAAAAAATTCCCTTGTTTCGGCCCTCATAGCATACCCTGACTCAAATGATTTTCGAACCTTAGATGATTTTTATTGAATTTTTTGATATTTTTTTCCTAAAAGGACATTGAATTACCCTTCTAATGTTATCTCATTTGCCCTTGACTCATTTCAAATGAGGAGTTATAATTTTTTAAACATTTGTTGTTTGGAATGACATAATCAGCAATATATATTTTGTTTGGGCCATTTCGGCTCATTAGATGATTTTTTAGATTTTTTTGAATATTTTCCAAAAAAATTTTGTGAAATTCCTTTTTTGAAAAGGTATCATTTGCAATTTAACAATTCTAAATGACTCTAGAATAATTTTCCAAAGTTTATGATATTCCCTTGCACATGTTGCTAGCATCAAACTAGTCTCGATTTTAAAAATTATTTCTTCCTAGAAAACAATTTTTTGGGATTTTCAGCATATTTTTATGTTAACCCTCATCAAGTTACATTTTCGACGGCACCTTACTCGACTTTAAGAACCTTCGAATTTGTTCAGAATAAAATCAAAAAGGGGGTAGACCGATGCTGTCCCCTGCTTTCAACATTTGCCAAAATTAATTGATTTTGCAGATTTTCACTCCAGGGCAATCGAATGCCTTTCGATGATTTCAATTAACTCCTATGAAGTCTAAAAATGTGTGTCAATCTCCTATTAGGCTTAAATCAGGGCACAAACACTTTTCTAGATTCAACCAATTTTCATTTTGTCAACCCTTACCTTTTAACTAAAAAATTATCAACTTTGTCAAGAAATGTCAAAAATGTCAATTTTGTCAAGAAATAGTCAATCTCGGTTTAAAACTTTTCAATCTCACTTTTTAAAAAATTGAATTTTCTCTCTCCTAGATTTTCTCCAAACTTTTCAAAATTCAAACATGGGTTTCATGTCTTGATCAACGAATGGATCTAAACACGGCTCAAAAATTGTTAACTTGGTTTTTTTCTAGGTAACCGATGACAATTACGAGATATATTTCGATCGTACCTCCTTTTTCCTTTTTTTTTTGTGTGCAATTTACTTTATGTAATATTATCTCTTTTTTTTTTTTTTTTTTGGTTCTACTAACACATTTCTTTTTGTGATATTCATCTTGCATTCACATTTTCAAATCATTTTCAAAAATTACAAAGGCAATATTTCATGTCAGTATAGCTCTAGTGCTTAACATGAAATATTCGATTTTCAAAATTAAGTTAGGAGATCACTTTTACTAAAAAATCTTTTTGTTTTTCACCTCTCTGGGATGCATATAAGATTAAAAATTTCATTAAAACTCAGATTTACTATCTCGTAAAATTCATGTGCAAAAAGGAATTACATCAAAATAATGACATGTTAAAACTAAACAAACTGAACTAAGTTATGACATAGCTAAATGGTACCGATTTCGGGCGTAATAGAGGTGCTAATCTTCCCTCACATGCAACTAACTACCAGACCCAACCATCAAATCTCTAGGCCATGCAAACCATGGAATTGATGTTTCAAGTTTCATAACATAAAATATTGATTTTAAATAGGCATCCGATCATGCCTAGCCCAAATGATCGGTGGTGACTTTAAGTGTTTGTCATTTCATGGTGGCCAACCTAGACCTGTTGGATAGGTGATTCGTTAGATGGTCTCCACTCATGATTAAAAGCTGAGAATCCATACTTTCTTGCTTGCATCACATCAAAAAAAAAAAAAAAGAAAAGTCTCGGTTAAGAGGGTAATTCTTCATTGAAAATATTTTTAAGTTGATACCGCTCTTCCTTCACGGGAGGCAGGTTATTGATTCTTAGATTTATTATTCTATACAAATTTATGCATAAAGGGGATTATATAGAAAATAATGACAAGCCAAACCTGAGAAAACCGAAATCAAAATAAGACATAGCTAGAAAGTACCAATTTCGGGCGTCCTAGGGATGTTGGTACTTCCCTATGCATAACCAACTCTCAAACCCAACTGACGAATCTTTGGACTATGCAGACCATAGAATCGATGTCTCGAGTTTCATAACTCAAAATATCGATTTAAATAAGCTTACAATCACACTTAGTCTAAATGATCAGTGGTGACTTAGATTGTTAACCACTTCATGCTGGACACCTAAGATTAGTTAGACAAGCAATTCGTCCGACGGTCTCCACTCATGTTAAAAAGGAATATTCTCGGTCAAAAGGATATTTTGTCATCAAGAATTTTATAAGTTTCCTCATATATTTAAGTCATATGCACTTTTTTTCCATGAAGATCTTCGATAGCACGTTGTGATAGTATTTGACATGTCAAACCGAACTTTAGATAAAATAATTTTCTATTCAAACTTAAAATCTAGCTTAACCCATGAACGACTTTATCACAATGGAAACAACTCCTACCCACTTACACGACACTTGATCATCCAATCCAATAAAATATAGTTCCTCGATGTGTAGTCTTCATTGGCATAGTCAACCTCTGTTCACGTTGCAAAATAAAAGAAAAGGGATAAATCTCATTAATTATTCAAATGAGAAAAAAAATTACCGAAACTAATAGATTTAATTAGTCATTTTAATCGCTCATCATCAATATCACTTTCAAATTTCAAAATATAAATGTAAGTGTTTGCATAATAAAAAATATATAAAATATTGTTTCTTGCTATGAACAATTTCGTATTAAAAAAATATCGAATGCAAATTTAAAATAAAAAATAAATCATAACCTCAATGGCATATACAAAGCAAAAAGGGTATGTCCTTCTCACAATACTTTCCTCCCCTGACCATGACTCCGAGCTCGCAATTAAGCTGTTTCTCGTTTGGTATCAATGTTGAAGCTTCAGTTTATGTAAGCTTAAAATATTGGGTGTGTTATAGCAAGTATAACACATAATTGAGCTATATTTATACCTTACATATAATCTGTTTAAATGTTTTTTTTAATATTTATCTAAGTATCTTAATTTACTTTATGGTTTGAGACTAATCCTCTTTAAGAATCTATGCTATCCCTCTCCAAGAGTGAGATTACACAAACTCAAACCTCATTCTTCTCTATGGACATGAGTGAACTTTATCACTCATGTCACACCCATTTGAGTTAATTTATTTAAATTTTGATATACAAATAAGTTTTCTAGTGAGTGAATTTCGTATATGTGTGTGTATATACATTGGCTTGAGTGAGGGAGGTGATTTAACTAAGCGAGGCTTGTTAACGTTTTTATTTAATAAGAATTACGATTTTTACAAAAGTAACAAAACACAAATTCAAAAAACAAAAAGATACCCTATAGAAAACCTATAGACTATCCTGGTAGTCATTAAGGGTTGAGACATTAGATGAATAAAAGACAGAATAATTTAATATTTTAATTATGAATATTTAATGTATTTGACTATTTGGTCATAAAAGAAAAATAAATATTTAGATGAAGGATTTTGCTGTAATTATTTTGGTTGACAATTAATACAAATTTGCATACCATTAATTATTAAAAGTGTTATTGACTATTGTTTCCTATTTGAACCTAATTTAT
>JBBYHK010005338.1:0-12123 GCA_038382065.1 Adansonia grandidieri | reverse complement strand
ATACCTGTAGTACCCAAAAATTGTACTAACTAGCCATATGTATTCAAATTACATTTTCCTCGATTTTAGTTATTCAAATATTCAACAACAATCCCCCTTTATTCATAAGGAAAACAAACATATATAAAAAAATAAAACATGCATCCTGAAACTCATATTAGATACCCATGAGAGAAACTGAATGCTTGTTTGGGACTAGCTCAAATCCATAGCATGATTAGGAGCAAAATTCTCTTTTTTTTAGATAAGTATAAATTTTTATTCACCTAAAAAAAAAATGAAACCTACTACAACAAGAAGACTTTGTATAGTGTACACTTTGCAAATTACGGCATGTATATTACCATCCCCTATATATTAATATTAAAACCCCATAAGTCAAAGAGTATACTATTTATATTTACAACGCTAATAATGCTTTCACTTAGTTTGACCTTTATGTCTCTAACTATAAGATAAAATAATTCTTTTTAGTCTTTGCTGGCCTCTCATGCAACCTTTTATTTCTTTCTTGCTAAACAAGATAGATACTGACATTCCAAGCAAGTCTTAGGATCATTGACTTAAAATTCTTCCCCTTTGTCAACCCAATTAAGCTCCTTTTACCAAGGCCTTGATGCATTCCTCTTCCCATAAGCTGAATAAATTAGGTAGCTATGCTTCTCAACTTAAGGAGTTTCTTTCAATTCCAGCTAAAACTATGTGACAAGGGTAGTTGCATGATACTGCTACTTTTAAGAACTCATCTTTCACTCCATGCGATCCACAAAGACCTTATTTGGGTGATAATCATCCATAGGTTTCTTAGGATGCATGCCTTATTCCAAGAGGTAAGCTCTTTACTCTCGAACTCTGCCTTTGACTTGGGATAACAATTTTCATGCCAACTTACTCTTGCTCCTTATGTATTACGAGTCTCTCTTTTACAAAAGAAAGCACTATAGATCTATGTTATCTTTTTCACAACTCTAAATGGTCAAATAAAGTTTTTGCACTAGAAGTTCTGAATGCTAAAGATTATAGATTAAATAAGTTAGAGATAACTGGTAAAGGATAGATGTTTTGCAGCCTACCTTTGAACCCTTTGAGTTATTCTTTTAACCAAAGGGTTTCAATTTCTATCACTTAGTTTTCTAGCAACTAGATGTACTCCTACGTATTTGACCAAGGGGAGCCATTTTTAAAGCCTATATTGGAAGCAATGCTTTGCAGTTCCTCTTCACTAATCCCTATACTAAATATCTCCTTTTTAGCATTTTAAGTTGGAGTCTCAACTATTGATAAAATAGTTTCATCATTTTTGTAATAGTTGTAATAGATTTAGATCTCCTTTTACTGACTAGTCAAACCTTAAAGGAGTAAATGGGCTATAGTACCAACTACTTTTGGTTTGAATTTTCAAACTTATTTGTTAGAAAATGAACCTTAAATGTTTAAAAATGCTATGTCATTTTCAGAAGCGCTGTTTTGGAAAAAAGGCCATTAACAATCAAATAGAGTTCATTATGCAAAATTATACATAGGAATTGCTGGATCTTCCTCATGGGCATAACCCGTTGGGATCCAAATAAATATTTAAAAGGAAGATGAAGGCAGATGGATCTATAGATAAGTATAAAGCTTGGCTTATAACAAATGATAGAAGCAAAAAGAATGACTTGATTATTTCGATACGTACTCACCGGTTACAAGAATAACATCCATTTAAATGTTAATTGCTATAGCAACTCTTAAGGATCTCGAGATACACCAAACAGATGTTAAGACTGCTTTCCTAAATGGAGATTTAGATGAAGAAATTCATATGGAATAACCCAAATGGTTTGTACTTTCGATTCAAGAAAAAAAGGTGTGTAAGTTTATTATTATATTTGTTTAAGCAAGCACCAAAACAATGGCATCATAAATTTGCCAAAACACCCTGTCAAATAGGTTTCATATTAATGATTGTGATAAATGTGTAAACAAAATATACGAATAAGGAGTATGTCATTATTTGTCTATATGTAGACAATCTGTTAGTCTTAGATAGTAATAGTGAGATCATTAAAGATGCTAAATCATGGTTAACTGGTAAGTTTGATATTAAAGATATGGGTATAGCTAATTTAATTTTATGAATTAAAACTCTTAAATCATAAGACGGCTTGGTGTTGACTCAGGATATTATATTAATAAGATACTTAAAAGGTTTAACAATAATGATACTAATATAGCCAAAACACTTGTACATGTAAATTTACATCTAAGGAAGAATACTGGTGACGCAGTTTCTTAAGTTGAACATTTGTTTATAATTGGCAACGTAATGTATCTGATGAACTATAAAAAACCAACATACTTAATAAGCAAACTAAGTAGATTTACAAGTAATCATGGAATCATTAGAAAGCCATTGCAAGGGTAATCAAATATCTAGGATACACCTCAAATTATGCACTATAATATACAAGATATATGTATGTACTTGAAGGATACAATGATGCAAATTAGATATCGGATACCAAAGACTCAAAATCCATTAGCGAATTTGTTTTTACTAATGTAAGAGTTGTAGTATCTTGGAAATCTTTTAAACAAACATTACAGCCATATCCACGATGGAATCTAAGTTTATAGCTTTAGATAAAGTTAGAAAAGAAGCAAAATGGCTTTAAACCTTTTTAAAAGATATTACATGTTGGCCAAAACTTGTGTCGGTAAATATGTATACATTACGATAGCCAATCTCTAATTGGTAGACATATAGTTTTTTGCATAATGGTAAGTTTAAAACATTCTTCGAAGACACAATATTGTAAGATAATTTCTCTTAAATGAGATTATCTTTTTTGATTATGTGAAATTAAAGGATAATATCATAGATCTACTTAGGAAAGGCTTAACGAGAAAACAAGTCTATAAATCATCGAGGGGAATAAGACTTAAGCCTACATATAAAAAGTTACATAACAATAACCCTACCTAGTTGATGGAAGATCTGAAGATCTAGGTTCAAAGGGACAATCAAATTATGTTAACTTAATGTGAGCACTGGAAAAGTTAAACATTCTTACCTATTCTTATGGTGAATCAGTGTTGCCTATAAAGGTGTTAAGTTAAGCTATGCTTTTAATGATTCTTACAGCTTGATAAAATCAAATGGGCATTGCAGAATACTCATGATAAGAGATCACCTATGTAAGTGTGAAACATGGTCATTTCTATGAGAATTGATAAAGGCTTAATTCTCTAAAGCACTCTTAGAAACTAGAACGTGTTCGAGGCCAAAATGAACACAACTGTGAGAACTAAGGATGTCCTAAAAGGATTTTATGAAACCTATTACTTTAGTTTATAAGAAAGGCTAAATAATTCAGGATATCAAGTTCACTAGTTTGTCAAGTAAATCAAATAGTTGTTGCTATGGAAGGTTTAATGCTAAAAGCTACCTATCATGATGAATAACTCTTTAAGTTATTCTTTCTCATATTTAAAGTTTGTTTGTCATCTTTAACGGATAATTTCCATTCATGTGAGGGATTATTGGATATCAATAGGCCAATTTGTGTGTATAAATACGAAACGTATACCATGCTAGGTTGTTGAATGTAGATATATAATGTATAAATACATTGCATGATTGATATCTATAGTAAATGAGAAACTATTCTCATAATACCCACATGAAAAGAAGGAAATTTATTTTAGTGTTGGTGTTGGGTGGTGAACAATCCCACATTAGAAACATATGGCTTATTTATATGGTACATACTAGCCTAGTTTCAATGTGGGGTTAGGCCATTAGGGGCAGCCAAGCTTTTGCTTAAGGGTTGAGGTCTCCGCAAGGTTAGACTACGCCATATGTGTGCTACCGTTAACTTGAGTCGAGCCAAGCCTGGGCTTAGGGTTAGGTCAAATGGGTCTTATCTTTTTAGAGCCTAGCCCGTCAGTGTTAGCCTAACCAAATGTTATTAGTCAAGATAAGATTTCTTACCAGATGAGATAGATTTGGATTTTTAAATTTTATCATCTAGATTTTAAATTTTAAAATTTGATTCTGATACAATTGGTTATGGCTGCCCATTTTTTTATTTTTAATATGAAAAAAATAAATAGTTTTTTGTTCACTCCTCTATGTCTGTACTAGTTTTGCTAGTGTCGTCTTTAAGGGAGCTTAATAAACTTGTTTGATTCATTATGTTACCATCAATAAGTGTTGTCAATTGATAACGTGATTGAGGAGGCTTAAGAGATAGGTCTCATAACATATCAAGATACAAATCTTGAAATATCAGAGCAGACAACACTTTAATCATCATAAGGACCCAGCCGCCCAAATGAACAACTCGTTTGAGCTTCTCGTACCAAAATATTGGATGGCTAGGTTAAAGAATTGCCACCAATCTTTTTTGGCAAGGTGTGATTGGACATCTATTAAAACCATTCACTTAGGAGTCCTAAAACTCTAAAGGAACACTTGCTTACCAGAGATCTATAAAATCAAGTTTAGGAGTTGGTTACACTAGAAGTAAGGATCGATCCCTTTTATGATGCCCAAAAATTGGTACCAACTAGTCACATATATCTGAATTGCGTTTTTCTCAGTTTTAGTTTTTCAAATATTCAAAAATAATCCCTCTTTTGTTCATGAAAACAAACATTCATAAAAAAAGAAAAATATGTATCCCAAGACTCATATCAGATACTCATGAGAGCAATCAAGTGTTAGTTTGGGACTAGCTTGAATCTATAGCATGATTAAGAGCAAAACTCTTTGTCTTCGATAAGTAAAAATTTTTATTCATAAAAAAAACCCAGGAACCTATTACAGTAATAAGACTTTATACAATGTACATTTTGCGAATTATAACATATATATTACCCTCCCCTATACATCAATATTAAAATCCTACAACTAAAAGAGTATACTATTTACATTTATACTGCTAATCTTGGTTTCACTTAGTTTGCCTTTTTTGTCTCTAACAATAATATAAAAAAATCCTGCTCCATCTTTGCTGGCCTCCCATGCAGCCTCATCTTCCTTTCTTGCCAGATAAGAGAGATACCAACATTCTAGGCAATTCTTAGGATCACTGACCTAATATTCTTCCTCTTTATTTTTGCTACCACCTAATCAAGCTTCTTTTGCAAATGCCTTAATGCCATTCCTTTTCCTACAAGCTGAATAAATTGGCCAGTTATACTTCTTAACTTAAGAAGCTTATTCCAAATCCAGCTAAACTTTTGTGGCAAGGGTAGTTGCATGACGTTGCTACCCTTAAGAACATACCTTTCACTCCCTGCGATCCATAAGAACCCTGCTTGGATGAGAATCATCCATAGGTTTCTCAGGGTGTATGCCTTATTCCAAAAGGCAAGCTCCTTAATCCCTAACCCTTTTTTTGAGTTAGGATCGCAAATCTCATGCTAACTTACTCTTGCTCCCTGTGTATTACTAGTCTCTCCTTTCCACAAGAAAGCACTGAAGATTTGCGTTATCTTCTTCACAACTCTAGATGGCAGAATGAAGTCTGTGCACCAAGAAGTCTGAATGTTGAATACAACAGATTGAATAAGCTGGAGACGACTGGCAAAAGATAGATGTTTTGTAGCCTACCCTTGAAGCTCCTAAGTTATTCTTTCAACCAAGGGATTACAATCTCTATGACTTAGTCTTCTAGCAACCAGAGGTATTTCTAGGTATTTGACTGGGAGGGAGCCATTCTTAAAGCTTGTGCTAGAAACAATGCTTTGCAGCTCCTTCTTGCATATCCCTGTGCTAAATATTTCACTTTTAGCATTGTTAAGCTAGAGTTTAGACCGTTGATAAAACAGTTTCATGATTTTTATAAGATTCAAATCTTCCCTTAATGAAAATGAGCAGATCATCAGTAAAACATAGCGTGCGAGGCTAATTTTCTTGCATTTTGGGTGAAATGTAAAAGCTTCGTTTGCAGCAGTAGTCTTTAAGAGACAGTAAAGAACATCTATGAAGGGAAATTTGGTCCCCTTGTTTGACCCTTAGCACCAGAAAAATAGTCAACGAGACCTCTATTAAAGGCAATAACGTATTAAGGAGTAATGAGACTGACTTTTATCCAACCAATGAAGCTATCAAGCAAATTAAGGACTCTGAGTACTTCAAGAATAAATCTCCAATCCAATGAGTGAAAAACTTTTCTTAGGTCCACTCTAGTTGCACATCTTGGAGATAGAGAAGATCTTTGACAGCTATTCACCAACTCCTATGCGATAAGACACTAGATTCCTTCCTTCCACAAAAGCTGATTGGTTACCCGAAATGATACTAGGTAAACATTGTTTAGCCTATTAGAAAGTATCTTGGTGATGCACGTCTAAATTATGGTACAATAGGAGATAGGCTGAAATCAGTACCTCGAGGGTTCGGCACTTTAGGCATAAGCGTGATAATTGCAAAGTTGAAAGCAGGCAATAAAGTTTATATTTTGAAGAAAAACAATACTGCTTCTTCCATATCTCTTCCAGCAATGCTCCATGCAGCCTTGAAAAAAAATGTGTTGTATAGCCATCCAACCTTGGGTCTTTATTACTTTTCAAAGCAAACATTGTGTTTTTAATTTATTCCCTAGTAACAAGGGCACCAAGCATCACTCTCTAACTGTTTAGAAAGAGCCTTATTCAATAGCTCTTTTAACAAATCATCAAAGCAACCTTTGACATTGGGATCAGTAACTCCAATAACCTTTGGGAAAAATATTGTTGCTTCGTTGGCAATTTGTTTATATGCTTCAGCACATTCCCATCCTATCTTGAAGAGCGCCAACCATGACCTGTTTATGGAAGAAAACCAGTGTTTTGATCACCCTCTTTTACCAACTGTATTATCGACTTCTGTTTACAGAAACCTTTTTCAGCCTTAACCAGCTTTTTAAGCTCTTGAGCTACCTATCTTTCCAACATTATCTTCTTATCTGTTGGGGCATTAAACTGTAAATCAAACTGTATCCTTCCAATTGGGTACATTTTTCTAATACCTTACCAGAATTTTGGCTGAAATGCTACTTGTTCAAAGCTCTAAAATTAGTCTTCAATCTTTTCAATTTCTTGAACAATCTTAGCATAGGATCCCAGCTTTTGGTGCTTGCCTTGAGTTTTCCAGTCTTCTCGAAGCCAGGGTGATTCGTCCAGGAGTTAAGGTCTCGGTTGTCGATCCTTGACTACCTAGGTTTGAATATAGTCAAGGTAATGATTTGAGATCTCTAGCAGTATTGGTTGAGCCAGCTTGGATTTACTGGCACTCTATCTAACTTCTTCGATAATGCATCATCTTGCCTATTATTACTACAGGTGAAAATGGGACTGAAAACAGATGATCCATCAAGTAAATATTGGCCAAACAATGGGAGAAATCTCTAATTTCTGCGGTCAGGTATTGAGATTCATCATAGGTTGAAGTTTCCCTTGGGTGAAGGGAAAGGTTAAAGTCCTTAACTACCAACCATGGATTATCTCTCACCAAATAGTAAATGTCTCGCAATTTCAGCCAAAGCCCTTTTCTTTCTACTTCTCTATTGTTACCATAAACAGCTGATGAAAAAAATTTCCTACCTTCATGAGTTATGGAATAGGTTAATACTTGGTCAGTGGCATCAACAAAATCCACTTACTATTGACTTTTCCACATATACCAGATTCTCCCATTATAAGCATAATTGTAGCTGTGAACCAAGCATCATCTAGCAAAGTGTTTATCTATAATGTCTTGGTAACTCTGCTATTTAACTCGCATTTCAAGGAGGCATACTATGTCTGCATTCAACCGTCTTACTCTACTGACTACCCTACTCTGCTTGTTAAGGTCATTAGACCTCTAACAGTCCATACAAAGATATTCATAATATGGAGGAGAAGGGCTAACATCCCAAAGCAATTTCACCTGGTTTAACTATTTTGTTTCTTCCCCTTGTGTTCTGGTCATGTCTACCTCTAATCACAAAATAAAATCCAGACCGAAGATCAAACCAATTGGATCTCCAATTTTCTATTCAACTAGTTGAACCAGCCAGTTCAACTATAGTAAAAAAATATTGGTGCTGATCAGTGAAGTATGTGAATGTACATCTATATTTTACAAACTTTACATGCAACCCATATAAAATATATATAAATTTATATATTTGCATATAAACATATAAATATATATAAATCTATTTATTTTTTAAATTTTCTTAAATTAAAAAAAAAACGTTTATAAAAATTTAAAAATACATTTACATGCAATCCATATAAATGCGAACATATTTACGTGCAAATATAAAAATGTAAATGTGATATTATTTTTTAAATGTATATCCATATAAATGAACATTGAACCGATTTGTAATTTACTTTTCTTTCAACGTATAAGCAAAACAAAAGCAATCCTGAGGCTACAGGATTTGATCATTGAAGTCTAAAGAGAACCATGAATGAACAGAAGGAAAAAAAAAAAATGAATCAGATGCCTTAAGGCTGAAGGTTTAGAGACTAAGACCATAATCTAGATATTAAGTTGTTAGTTTAACTTTTGGGTCTTCTAACTTGTAATCAATTGGGTTAAAAAAGGCCTAAAACAGTAAAAATATATATGTATATAGTATTTCCAATCTAATTGAGTTTTTAGCGATTTATTTTTATTTTCAGATCCTAGTTTTAATTTATTCTATTCTTTCTGATTTTTTAATTTTTCGATTTTATGAAAATCATTGAATCGTCAGATTTATCAGTTTTCGATTAAACTAACGGATCTAGTTCGGTATTTTTTTTAATCATTGCCTTTGATAGAAGAAGTTTATTGATTAATGATAAGGTTATCTATAAACCCGACGAATTAGGGCAAAAGTTGTTAGCCACTTTAGAAATCAATTCAGAGTTCACTCCACTACCAAGCTCAATAGCATAAATTGCCCTTTGATAAACTTTCCGTCCATCATTGTAAATTTATTGACTCTTTCTTCTGGGAAGATGAAATTTGGGTTGCTATTGTTGATTGTGATGCTAACAAAACTCCTAAGCTCGACGGTGTTAATTTGAACTTCTTTAAGAGGTATAGTCACTTTTAAAGATTTGAAATATTGAAATTCATGAGTGATTTTCATGATTTTGGCTCATTTAGCAAAAATTTGAATGCATTTTTATTACTTTGGTTCCTAAATGTTGCGATCTCTCAAAGCTCTCTGACTATAGGCCGATCAATCTATTCCGTAGCATTTACAAAGTCCTCGTTAAAGTCATTGCATCGCCTAAAAAGAGTCATGGGTTTTGTGATTGGTGAAAATCGATTTGCTTTCTCAAAAGGCAAACAAAGTTTGGACAGCTCGCTTTTAGCCAACGAAGTCATCGTTTCTCTAAAAGAGAAAGTTTGGCGGTCTACTTATTAAAGTTGATTTTGAGAAGGCATTTGATACTGTAAGCTAGTATTATTTGGATTTAATAATGTCTCAAATGGGATTTAGCTTTAAATTACGTGGGTGGAATTCTTAATGTATTTCCACCTCTATCTTGGTTCTGCTGAATGGTTCTCCCACCTCTCAATTCTCTATGTAAAGGGGACTTAGACAAGGGTGTCCTTTATCCCCCTTTTCAATGTTGTTGCTGAAACTTTCAGCATTTTGTGTGCCAAGTGCTCTAACACTGGTCCCTTTTTCGGTATTGAAGTTGGTAGCAATCCGATTTGTATACTCACGTCTAATTTGTCGACGACCATTGATTTTCTGTCAATCTGATCTGCAACAACTTATGCTTATTAAAAGCCTTCTAAAAGGGTTTTAACTTATCTTGGGTCTAAAAATTAACTCCTCCAAATGGTGTCTGTTGGTTGCTATTGTTGACGATCAAATTGTATCTGACTAGGTTGCCACTATTAGATACCAAGCTAGTTGTTTCCTTACTATGTATCTTGGACTTCCACTTAGACCTCACTCCAGTACTCCCTCTATTTGGCAACCGATTCTTGATAAAATTAGAAACAGACTTGCTTTTTTGAAGAATAAATGTTCCTCGTTAGGAGATCTTCCTCTATATTTTATGTCTCTTTTGCAAATCCTTGTTCATGTGAAGAATGAGCTTGATATAAACAGAGGAATATTTTTCAGTTCGGTTGCTCTGACAAAAGAACGATTCACTTTGTCAAGTGGGACATTGTTTACTCCAAAAAAGCAGTCTGTTGGTTTCGGTGTTATTGACTTGAAGTTAAAAAATGGGCTTCGCCGAACAATGGACATGGTGTTATGGGAATGAGCCCGATAGTTTTCGGTGGCAGTTCATCTCCCATAAAAATAACTTTGACCTGAGTTCATTGCTACCCTCTCTTCCTTCTTGTAACTCATCTCTTATTTATTTGATCTTATATCTCCAAACCTTTACTCTCATCGAACTTTTTTCAATTCGTGGTTAAATCTAACATTGGTTTGTCTCTTAGATATGGGTTTAGAGTCAAATTTTGGACTGATGAATGGATAGAAGGCTCTTTACTCTCATTGTGTTTTCCCCGTATTCATGCATTGGCCACAAATAAAACTAGTTTCATTGTTGAATTTTAACACGAGAGTGTGTTTAGATGTTCTTGGCAATGTTGGGCTACTTGCATTTAGATTAGCAAAGTCCAATGGGTGAAGTTCTTAATGCCATTTACTGTCAACCTGTGTGTTAACTTTGAGCTCAAATTTACAATTCTTCATTGCATGATTAAATGACAAGTTTAGAGCGTGATCTTTTAAAGATTAGCCAGCCTTGCATGCATTGGAAATATGTCGAAAGAGTTATGGCTATTTTACTTTAACTTTAAAGATTGCGTCTCTTTGCATTGTCAGTAAGTCAAAGATGGTGTGCTATTTAAAACGTGCCTAGTTATTTGTCAAAATCATTTATTTTGGCCTAGTGGAAGTTCGTTCGAAGCTGTGTATTATAAACAATCTGATGGGAATATGAATGAAAAGTCTTCGACTCAACCTTTCTACATTTCATGTATCTCATTGCGAGCAGTGAATTATTACCCTTAACTCTGTATCTCTGGATCTTTGATTTGTATTTTTAGATTGGTGGGTTATCAGCTCTGTATCTCTTAACTTTGTGTCTTAAAGTAGTGAGCATAAACTTTATTGGTGTGAGTGTGCTGTGTGTTGTTACAATCCCATTTCCACTATCTTGGTATCATATCTCGGTATCATATTTGGTAGTTGGTCTGGCTCTGTTTGAACTCGGCATGTCAGTCTCCATAGGAGACTATTGATTGGGAACTAACTCATCAATGGAGCCATTTCTTGCAGTTGATAAGCCTTTTCACCCCTCACCAAACGGATCCTGATTTGATTATTTGGGAGGGTTCTATTAGTGGTCCCTACTGTACAAAATCATTTTGCAATCTCTTCAACGACTTCTTTCTTAGCTTCTATAATATTTGGAAGGCTAGTTGGGCTGGTCTCGCCCTTCCTAAGGTGGAAATGTTTTGTTAATAGGTTATCAATGGAAAAGTTTCAGTTAAGGCTGTGCTCATAAAAATGGTATCCCGGATTCTGACTCTTATCTTTACTCTTTCTATAAGAAAGATCTTGGAACTCCAGATCACTTATTCTTCAACTGCATTTTCTTATGGAAAGTTTGGATGCTTTACTGTGATTTTGGGGGGTCAATTGGGTTGCCCCAAGGATGCTATCTCCTTCTATACCTCTTGGCAGTCTTCGTTTCCCCCAAATTGCTACGATGGAATTTGGAGATTGCTCTTCTTCAGTATTCTTTGGTCAATTAGGCTTCATAGAAATGATATCATTTTCGATGGGAAGCTCATTACAATTCTTCAACTTGGTGACATCATTAAGGTATGTCTTGCTTATAGGAGTCATGTGAAGTGACCATCGTTGATTCCTACTGTTAATGATCTTATTATTTTGCCTTCTAATGCATATGCAAATAATCTATTCCCAAAGTCAGCAAATTATTTCTTTGGCTCGATCTACTTTTGGTTCCTTGAAACTCAATGTTGATGGTTCTGCTCGTGGAGAGGCAAGGCCTACTGGTATTGGTGGCGTCTAGAGGTATTCATGGCCTACCAGAAATTTTTCTAAAGGTTGAATTAGATTTTAAAAGCTTGAATTTACTATTTATAAATAATAAAAAAAA
>JBBYHK010005327.1:0-12132 GCA_038382065.1 Adansonia grandidieri | reverse complement strand
AAATCACTATAACAAATTATGAAAAAAATGTCATGGATTAAGACATAAAACTAAATTAATTATTGTGACAAATTGTGCAAAATATGTCATGAATTGAGACATAATATGAACATGACATAAACATATAAAATTTCTCTAAATTGAATCAAATAACAAACTATACAAAATATGAGATAAATTGAAACACAGCATAAAAATAATTAAAATGTAACATAAAAATAATATGAATATGATATAAATAAGCAAATGTGTTAAAAATATAAATAATAGTAATTATTGGCATGTAATAATTTATATAAATTTATAATACTTTTAACACAAAAAAATAACACCAACGCATCATGAACATACAAAATTTTTACTAAATTGAAACACGATGACAGATTATGCAAAATATGTCATGAATTGAGACAGGATATTAACATGATATGAATATATAATTTTGTTAATCTATTGGATACCGATAATCAACCATACAAAATATAAAATGAATTAAGACACGTTGCAAACTCAAAATATATATATATAATTTAAATATAACATGAAAAATAACATGAACGTAGTATGGATACATAAACATGTAAAAATATACATAAACGAATAATTAATATGCAAAAATTTATATAAATTTATTACGATATAAACATAAGAAAATTACAAAAACACGATATATATAAAAAATATTTAAAACATATTTGAACATGACAAGAATACAAAACGTATAAAAATATATAATGAAATAAATGCATTATTAACATGTAAAAAAATTATAATATTTGAAACACTTAAAATAATAATAAAAATACAACCACACAATTTTTTCTTTTTTCTCTTTGTTTTCTTTCTCTCTACCTCCCTTCCTTCCTTCCTTCTCTCCGCTCATAAAAAAAAAAAATAGAAAACCAAAAGAAGTGCCACGTGTCAACATCAAATATTGACATTTAAAAATTAATATAAAAATTTATAATATTTTTAACACAAAAAATAATAAGAATACTTCATTAATATAAAATTCTCACTAAATTGAAACATTATGACAAATTATGCAAAATAAGTTATGAATTAAGACAGGACATGAACATGATAATGATATATAATTTTTTTATAAACTGAATCATGGTAGCTAACTATACAAAATATAAGATGAATTGAGATATAATACAAAGACAATATATATAAAAAAATTAAAACACAATATGAAAAATCACATGAACACAACACGAATAAATGAATATGTTAAAATATACAAAAAGAAATAAGTAACGTTTAAAAATTTATATAAATTTATTATACTTTAGATATATAAACATAATATATATATAAAATTAAAACATAACATAAAAATAATATGAATATGATATAAATAAATAAATGTATACAAATATACATATATAAAACAGTATATAAAAATTTATAAAAAAATATATATAAATACAAATATATAATTTTTTTCTCTTTTTCTCTGTTCCTTTTCTTCCTTTTTTTTGCCCCTTTCTTCTCTTCCCTCATAAAACGAAAAATAGTGCCACATATCAGCACTAAAATAATTTGTATAATTGATTATATACATGTGTGTGTGTTTGATGCTAAACAACTAAATCTTAAATTTCATGGATTGCATATATCTTTATAAAATCTCTATATTTTGCCCACGTAAACTAAGAAGGTATTCACTTTACCCTCCACAGGTTTGAGAAGTCAACCAGCAATTTCCCATTAGTCTACAATGTGCACATGCTGTCAGTTTCAAAGCTCAAAAGTCATGCATCGAAAGGCCAAAGCCGGGGAGAAAAAAAAAATTGCTAAAGCTGACACCCAGAAAAAAGCTGAAAATGTGATACTATTACTAAGGTGAAGGCTGTAATCAGAACTTAAGAGTACGTTGCACGTATACTCCTTAGCTGGCTGTCATTGCTATTAATTTAGGTTTCTTTTTTGATAGATAGTGAAATTAATGTTAAAAAGATAAAAAAATAATAATGATGATTATAAAATTAATTATCATAATAAATAAATTATATATTATAATTAAAAAATTAAAATTAATGATAAAATATGTTATTTATATAAATATAACAATGATAATCAAATAAAAATAAAAATAATTATTAAATATATTAACATAAAATTTATTAATAAATTATATTTTAATAATATTTAATATTTTTACATATATAATTTTAATTATTTAAATATAATAATTAATTATTTATTATTTTGAAAAATAAGTAATTTAAAAAGTTTTAAATAAAAAATTTAAAAACAAATTAACAATTTTTTAAAGTATTATTTAACAAATTGGAATGAATTGGAAATTTTATCTCCGGTCAAGGATCGAATGTACTTACTGAACCTTCTCTCCTCCTGTCAATTACTAAAGAGACGATACACTAAAGATGCACCTCAATCCTCAAATGAGTTTGGTGAGGGATAAAACCTCATAACCTTCCGTAGAATCATGTGGATGGGATTCAAACCTTTTTGGGTGGGAAATCCCCCACTAGGGTTGTGCTTAGGTCAGCTCGTGTGGGTAATCACACCCCACTTGAGCATTTTAGTTTCACTAGAATGCTGGATCTAGTCCCCACTAGAACCCCAGTGGTGTTTCCACCCTTTTCATTTTTTATTTAGATTTTAATTATTTTTTACCTTATTAATTATTTTAAATATAAATAGCATTTTAATAATTTATTTTTAGTATAAACATAATTTTTAATTATTATTAAACATAGATATAATTTTACTTATATTTTATTATTTAATATAAATATATATTTAATACTTTTTAATTATCTATTATATATATAAATTTTAATTAAATATTCTTAATAATCATTTTTTTTATTTTCACTTAAGAATCCTTACTATTTTAAATATAAATGTATATCACACTACTAATTATAATTTTATCACTATAATTTAATCTTATAATTATAATAATTAATTTCATTAGATCCAATCACATTGTACTTTAAATAAGGGCTTAAACATCGACGTTGTTGAAAAAACAGGTCTTACTAGTAAAGGACAACAAGCAACAATTACAGATTGTTGCGGTCGGTGAGAAAAATAATGACAGTCATGTGAGAAAAATCTGTTAGATGAAAATGAGGCCCTTTATCACTATTTTACCCTCGCATCATTTTTTAAAGAGACCGGAGAGACGGTGAATGTTAGGGAATAAGTAAAGCAATGAAGAACAAGTTGCGGGCAAGATGGTAACAATTTTAGACATGACATGGAAAGTAAGATATGTTTGTAATATGTTTTAATAGTGTATGAGTTTTATATAATATGTTTATAAAATGTCGTGTTATAAATGTGCTGAATAATGATAATACATTTAAGACACGATTAAAATGAAATAAACTCATTGTTTTGTAAACATGTAAATGTATCAAATCATATTTATTAACACGTTTAAAACATAATAATTTAACATATCGATACGTTTATTACATTTACACCTGGATAATTTAAAGTAATTAAATGTATCTTAAACTTTTTGACATGATACAATGAGAAACAACGACAAAATGAAGGGATGAACTTATGGCATAAGTTTTGGATAACATGTTGAAGCCTAATAAATGATTGAATTTTCACTTAATCTTGGTAATTTAAGGTTATTTGTGTACTTTGCATCGTAATCGTATTATTCATGTCATAATCATAATGTGTTGATTGTGTCGTATTGCACATAACTGAAGGTATTTAGGGATGGAGCATCGGTCCAAGCCCGCCTAATATTTGGGAGGGTTTGGACAAAAATACTAGACAAAAAAAATGGGTGTGGGCAAAAAAATAGGCGCGAGTTTAAAATAAGCTTGGCCTTTCTCCAACATTCAAAGCTTGAGCTCGACCCTGCTTAGCCTATTTTCCAATTATATAATTTATATTATATTTATATTTATATTTATATATTGTGTAATTTGTATCAAATAAAAAATAATCATATAATTAAACATTAAAAAATATATTAAGTTATATATATACATTTTAAATCTTAATAAAAAATTATTAAATTATTAAAGATTAAATTTTTTATTGAAAAGTTTATTTTCACCCCTTATTCTTTGGCTGACTAATAGAAAACCCCCTTTGCATTTGTTACTAGCTAACTCTATTATATTTTTTTAGAAATCAATATTATACCCTTTATTTTCTTTATTTTTTACTTCATTTTCTTCTTTTCTTTCCTCTCTCTAGTTCCAAATCAAATATTTCGTTTCTCCTCTTTCTAGGATCAAGCCCTAAAAAGTTTAAATTTTTTCCTTAAATTCTATTAGCTATAGTAGCTTTGAATTAATCTTGTTTCAATATAATTAAAACTTATGCTTAATTAGCTTATGTTTAAATGCTTTCAAGTTAGTATTTTTTCCATGAATTATTTGAAAATACTTTTAAAAAAAAATAGAATGTGTTTTAACTACTTTAAGCGCTCAAAAATGTGTTTTTAATGTATTTTTTAATATAAAACATTTTTAGGATAAGTTTTATAGACTCCTTAAAGTTGATTTTCTTATGAATGTATCGATACCTTAAGTGTTTGTATCGATACAATATTTGGCAGTAGCTAAATAACCTTGAAATGTAGAAATCACTGTCATGTATCAATACGTCACTGATCATGTATTGATACATCCTAAAATGTACTAATACATTCTAAAATGTATTGATACAATGGGCTATAACGGTCATATTTTGTACGAATGAAGGCAATGTATCGATACACAACATAATATGTCGATACAATATGGCGAGAATATATGGGAATAACTCAAATAAAGCCCTTAATGGCTATATTACTCCCCCAAACATTCCTACAACCATATTCATGATCAAGACTATATATAAGCCTCTCAAACACCTCCAACAAGAGGATGAACCAAGAGATTAAGCTTAGAGTCATATTTTTCATCTCTTTCATATTTTAAAGTAGTTTTTTGCATATAAGATTAATTTTCCTATCCATTCTTGTATTCTTTGTATTCTATCTTTAAAATTATCATCCTTTGTGCTTAAACTCTTGTAAACACCTAGCCTCTAAAGGTTTCATTGTTTACATTAAAATATTTATAAAAAAAGGAACGTTCATACTTAGCCATTGAAAAATTGAGAAAAGTTCTACCTTAACCATAGAAGATAGAGAGAGTAAAGGTTATATCTTGGCCTTGAAAGGTAGATAATTCAAGTTAATGAATTAGGAAAATCTGAGGCAAGTGAGGCCGAGGTAGACGATGTAGGCAATTGAGGCCTAAACTCTATAATTACTTAAGTTTGCTTCTTCTTCTTTAAATCTTTAATTGCTTTTATTTATTGACCAAAATTGCTCTCCAAAGCATATAGCTTAGATTTCTCAATGTTATTCATCAATATTTTAATTTGACAAAGTTTTTGAGAAATCAATTCACCCTCCTCTTGATATCTTTCAACACTAAAAGGTCTAACAATTGGTATTGAAGCTTAGTCTTGTTTTCTAAAGTTTAACTGCATCGAGCAAAGATCCATAAAATACCAAGGAAGTTTTGAAGTGATGATATGGAATTCATATGCCGAAAAAGATATTCCATTATGAGTCCTCTATCTCTAAGTGGTTAAAACTACATTGGAAAACAAGAATAAAGTTCTTTATCCAAACATTCTATTATGGTATTTGAAGAATCATCACAAATGGTCCTTTGGAAGTACCTAAGGAGGAAGAATGGATGTAAAAGATACAAGGAAGGCTTAACTTAATTCCAAGGCCACTCACACTCTTCTTTATGCAGTAAGCCAAAGTGATTATGATAGAGTTTCATGGTGTGAAAATGCCAAAGAAATGTGGCAAAAATTAGTGAAACTTTATGGAGAAAAGAGAAAAGAAGCTAAAAAGAAGGCTTGTGAAAACCTCTCATCAAATCCAAATGTGTCTTGCTTTTGGCTCTTGAAAAGCACAAGTTAACACCTAGTACTTCCTATTCAAATAAATATTCTTTTGATGAATTATAAAATGCTTATGATAAGCTTGTTGTGGAATTTGAAGACACAAGAAAATGATTTGAAATTTAAATTTTGATTATAAATTTTTATTGAAAGTAAATGATGAATTGGAAAGCTTTAATGAAAAATTGAAAATGAATTTTGAGGCTTGCCAAAACAAAATTGAATTTACGAACAAGAGAAATTTGGTTTGAAAAAGGAACTTGAAAGGTTGAAAAATGAAAAACATATTACTTTTGAAAAATCTTTGAAGATTATGACCAAGTGCACACATTACAATTATCATGGTCATACCTCATATACTTGTTTTGCATCAAGAAAATGATTCAATATAAAGTTAGAAAAGTATTGGTACCAAAAGGTACAAGGGACTTAGTAACTAACTCTCAAGGACCTAAATCAATTTGGGTGCCAAAATGCAAGTGAAAGTCTCTTGTAGGTACATTGGAGCAAGTAGGAGCAAAGCAACACAAATAGATGCTCTAGAATACAAGGAAGTGTGATGGTAACTTCTAAGCCTTAAAGCTTATTTTTATCATGTATGGTTACCTACTCATGATATATATATATATATATAAATGTTTGTTTATTTTGCGTTATGGCAAAATATTTTTTTAACATTATTTTGATGCAAGATGATTTTAATAAAATACATATCTTGCATCATGAAAATGTATGAGCTTATTAGAAAATGCATTTGAAGATTATATGCTTAATTGCGTATGCATTTGATGTTTAAGTGCTTAATGATTGTATGTTTAATTGATCTATGAAATGATAATATGAAACATAAACTCAAGCATGATTTTATAAAAGGTTGATTTTAATGTTTTCATATTCTTCAGTATTAAGCAAGCTTTATTAGATGAGCGCATTATATGCATATCCTTAGAGGGAGCTTATAAAGCTTGCATATATGATTTTATGCCATAAAACATGCTCCTAGCAAGTTTTTAAGACTCTTTGATGCTTTATATTTAATTTCACCTTTATGAGGCTTAAGATGTTTGATCATGTTATTTGCTTATATTTTAAGGCTTAAACAAGTTTGGAATATATTGAATATAAACTTGTGTATACATAGTTTGAATGAAAATTTCTTATTTCAAGACTTTTAGTTGGATATTGCTTGAAATTGAATTGTCTATGTGACCAAATATGCAAAATCATTCAAACTTGATTTTAAAAGTGGTTTTAATTTAAACTTTTGAAATTCAAATGAGTTATAAATGTTTAAAATCTAAGGTTTGCATCATAACATCAAATCATGGGTTTTGGAAAGCAAAATTGTATGTTTTTCTAAGCATTTTTTGAAAAACTTAAAGCATTTATCAGTACCTTGAGCATTGTATTGATACAAAGAACAAAAACCTAAAAAAACCCCGGTTGTATTGATACAAAACTATTTGTATCGATACATACCCACCCTGTATCGATACATGTAGTGTATTTTGGCTAATTTTATGCTGTTTTAATTCTAAACTACAAAATTGGTCTCTTTTATGGGTTTTCACTTAAAGCATTTCATTTTTATGATTTTGAAACCTTAAAGAACATCGTTTCAAAGCTCATCTCATGCTTAAACATCATATTTGATTAATTAATGAGTGTTTCGCAAATCAAATGTATGACTTATATGATTAAATGCTCATATTGCCTTATGATGCTTAAAAATATAAAATTTTCAATGCATCATATTTTTGGGCCTTAATAAACATTTTTTCTTGCATGATGATGAATTGGTACCTATGGTTAATGACTCTTATTAATTAACATTTAGTATCATTTATTTTAGAATCTCATGAAGCTCATTGAACATCTGTTATGAAAACTCATGAGCTTATTGAATATATGACAATTGAATCTTGGTACAACTGATGTTCATCTTTTGCCAAGATTTTTTTTTTTTTTTACTTTTGCAAGACTACTAAAGATAAAGCAAATCTATATAGATAAACACTTGCATGACAAAAGAAGTGAACCAAGCATACTAATCTTATCTGAATCAAGCCTAGACCTTCAAAGAATTGCTCAACACTTAGATCATGAACTCAAAGTCAAAGTAAGCATTTCAACAAAGCTTGGTAAGATTAAAGCATCTACTAAACTAATGTTTTTAAATAATTATCTCTTAGCATTAAGTTTAGTGACATGCATGGGTTAATTATATACAATTGGTATCCTTGTATGTAATTTATGCTTGAAATGATTGCTAAATATGAATCTTTGAACATGAGCTTTAGTTAAGTATTTTGATATCTTTTAATTTGAAATTTGCTTTTAACAGTTGATACACTAGGTCCTAATTATGCCTTAACTCATGGATTAAAATAAATACATCTTTATGCATGTTCATTGATTGAGTTAGTGCTCAAATGATCTTATTGATGTATCATAAATGAGAAAATGATTTTCTAACCTATGGAAGTTTGCCATGCTTTTCTTAAAAAAATTCTTTTTTCATATGGTTTATAAGTAGTATGCATATGCACTAAAAATTAAAAAATTGGTGTCTATTATGCATCTAGACAACAAATTGGATTAATAATTTTGATATCTTTTATAAATTAGTTTATCTTGAACACTCATTATCTCAAATTGCTTAAAAGTCTACATATGAATACACGAATACTATGAACTACACATTAGAGCTTAAATACATATATTTTTTTCAACAATTCGTATACATGCTCTTATAAGATTTAAAATTAGTAATACATTTTTGAAATCTTGTTGAAATTAATCCCCTAACTTTGAATTAATATATCTTTATCTTTTTGATATTCCAAAAAGAGGGAGAATTTTAGGGGTAATTCGCTTATGCTTTATTGATATATATGCTAGCAAATAAAAAGATTTCATATATGCTTATATTATTTATATCTAATGAAATCTTTAATACTTTGTGTTGGTGTTCTTATAGCTAAGTATGACAAAAAATGTCATTGCCAAGTTTTTCAAAAATATTTTATAACATATTCAAAATTTTCAATAATGCCTTTATTGAGAAGGAGTTTTATTGAAAATCTTTAAATGATTAAGGTGGAGTTTTACAAGTAAATTCACCTTAAGTTTTGTAATATCAAAAAGAGGGAGATTGTTAGATATATTAGCTTTGAACTAATCTCGCTTTTGATATAACTAAAACTTAAGCTTAATTAGCTTGTGTTTAAATATTTTAAAGTTAGTATTTTTCCATGAATTATTTGAAAACACTTTAAAAATACTAGAATGTGTTTTAACTTCTTTAAGCACTCAAAAATGTGTACTTTGGTATAAAACATTTGGGATAAGTTTTATAAGTTTTAAAGTCATCAAAAACCCCTTAAAAGTGATTTTCTTATGAATGTATCAATACCTTAAGTGTTTACATCGAGACAATGCTTGGCAGTAGCTAAATAACCTCAAAATGCAAAAATCACTGTTCATGTAATGTATAATACAATGGGTTGTAACAGTCATATTTTGTATAAATGAAGGCAATGTATCGATATACAACATAATGTATCGATACAATCTGGGGGGGAATGAATAGGAATCACTTAAATGAAGCCTCCAACTACTATATTACTCACTAGACATTTCCAATGACCATATTCATGATCAAGGCTATAAATAGGCCTTTCAAACACCTATAATAAGAATATGAACCAAGAGATTAAACTTAAAGTCATACTTTTCATCTCTTTCATATTTTTAAGTAGTGCTTTCTGTATAGGATTAATTTTTCCTATTCATTCTTGTATTCTTTGGATTCTATCTTTAGAATTATCACCATTTGTGCTTACATTCTTGTAAACACCTAGCCTTTAGAGGTTTACTGTTTACATTAAAATCTTTATAAAAAAGGGAAGATTTCTACTTGGCCATTGAAAAGTAAATAAGGGTTCTATCTTAGCTACAAAAGATATGGAGTCTAAAGATTATGCTTTGTCCTCGTAAGGTAGACAATTCAAGTTATTGAATTATGGAAATCTGAGGCGAGTAAGGTCGACGTAGAGGATGTAGGCCATTGAAGCCGAACCTCTCTAATTACTTAAGTTTGTTTCTTCTTCCCTAACTCTTTATTTATTTATTCACTAACATTGCTCTCTAAAGCATATAGCTTAGTTTTCTTAATCTTATTGATCAAAGTTTTAATTTGCTAGAGTTTTCGAGAAAACAATTCACCCTATTTTGATTTCATTCACCACTGAAAGGTCTAGTAGGTATTAGACCTTGGTTTTATTTTTTAATGTTTAACCTCTTTGAGCAAAGATTATCAAAATACCAAGGAAATTTCAAAGTGGTAATATGGAATTTATATGCCAAGAAGGACATTCCATTATGAGTCCTTCACTTCTATGTGGTCAAAACTGTTTCCATTGGAGAATAAGAATGAAGTTTTTTTACCCAAGAAATCAATTATTGTGTTTAGAGAATCATTACAAATGGTCCTTTGGAAGTACCTAAGAAAGAAGAAAATGGTTTTCAAATGATACAAGGATGGCTCAGCTTAATTATAATACCACTCACACTCTTCTTTGTGCATTTAGTCAAAGTGACTATGATAGAGTTTTTCAGTGTGAAAATGCCAAAGAAATGTGGGAAAATTAGCAAAACTCTATGGAGAAAATAAGAAAGAAAAAGTTAAAAACAAGCCTTGTGAAAACCTCTCCTCAAATCCAAATGTGTCTTGCTTTATGGCTCTTGGAAAGCCTAAGATATCATCTAGCACTTGCTATTCAAATTCATATTCTTTTGATGAATTACAAAATGTTTATGATGAGCTTGCTATTGAATTTAAAGCAATGTTTTTAGGATAAGAAAATGATTTCAAATTTAAAGGTTGATAATAAAGTTTTACTGAAAACAAAGGATGAATTGGAATGAAAATGAATTTTAAGGAATGCCAAAACAAAACTGAAATTTATGAAAATGAGAATTTTGTTTTGAAAAAAGAACCTGAAAGGCTAAAAAATAGAAAAAGATATTGCTTCTGAAAAGCCTTCCAAGTTTGTTTAACTAAGTGCAAATATTGAAATTATCATACCTCACATTCTTGTCTTAAGGATTCAATATAAAGTTAGGTAAGTATGGGTACCAAAAGATACGAGGGACTTAGTAACTATCTTTCAAGGACCTAAAGCAATTTGGCTACCAAAATACAATTGAAACTCTCTTGTAGGTATGCTGGACAAATGAGGATCAAAATAATACAAATAGATGCTCTATACATGCAAGAAAGTGTGATAGGTAACTTTTAAGTCTTAAGCTTGTTTTTATCATATATAGTTACCTATTCATGATATATATATTTTGCTTTATTGAAAATTATTTTTTAATATTATTTTGATGCAAAATAATTTTAATCAAAATACATATCTCGCATCTTGAATATGTATGAGCTTATTAAAAATGCATTCGAAGATTATATGCTTAATTAAGCATGCATTTGATGTTTAAGTGCCTAATGATTGTACGTTTAATTTATTTATGAAATGATGATATGAAGCATAAACTTAAGAATGATTTTATAAAGGGTTGATTTTAATGTTTTCATGTTCTTGAATGTTAAGCAAGCGTTATTAGATCAATCATATGCGTATCTTTAAGGGGAGCATAAAAAGCTTGCATTTATGATTTTATACCATAAAACATGCTCCCAGCAAGTTCCTAAGACTCTTTGATGTTTTATATTTAATTTCACTTATATAAGGCTTAAGATATTTAATCATGTTGTTTGCTAATATTTTATGGCTTAAACATGTTTGGAATACATTGAACATGTTTATAAATTGTGTATACATAGTTTGAATGAAAATTTCTTATTTTAAGAGTTGTAGCTGCATATTGCTTGAAATGAATGTCTATGTGACCAAATATGCAAAATCATTCAAAAGTGGTTTTAAAAGTGCTTTTAATTTAGATTTTTAATTATTCAAATGAGTTTCAAATGTTTAAAATAAAAGGTTTGCATAAGAACATAAAATCATGGGTTTTGGAAAAGCAAAATTGCATATTTTTCTATGCATTTTTGGAAAAACTTAAAGCATGTATCAATACATTGAGCATTGTGTCAATACAAAGAACAAAAACCCAGATTGTATTGATACAACATTGTTTGTATTGATATATATAAGCAGGTTTAATCCGACCAAAGGAAAAGGT
>JBBYHK010005284.1:0-12135 GCA_038382065.1 Adansonia grandidieri | reverse complement strand
ATTATATAAAAATAATAAAATAAAAAATTTATATTAAATTTAAAATTACTATATAAAAAATAGTAACTAAATGCATGGATGACTATAATTGAATGTACGAAATACTATAATTAAAGTACGACTCACCATAACTAAATGTACGAATGATTATAACTAAATATACGATTCATCATAACTAGATGTATGAAATGACTATAACAAAATATATAAATCGACCCCCACTAAATTATTACCAGGGACAAAAGCAGCAAAAAAATAAGACAAAAATAGGATAAAATAGTAATTACAGTTTTTATGAATAATTCTAATAATTATTATTTTCTTTTTTGAAATTAATTTTTTGGCTTTATGCTTTTAATAATTATTATTGCATTTGACTTTTTTTTTGAAATTTTACTTTCACCCGGTTGATAGGTTAACCAGTTTTTTTTCTTTTTTAACTAATGGCTCAGATGAAGTAATTCAGATCTAAAGGCCTATTTTATTTTAAGCTGATAACAAGCTTATTTTAGCAAGCTGATTCTAGAACTTTCCTATTATTATCATTATTTATGATTTATTATTTATTATGCACGTGATGTAGAATAAATTTTTTTTTTCAAGTTGTTCACGATTTAATCACCATATATTGATTTTGGTTTATGCACGAAACCTTTCTCTATGTCTCTGTTTCTATATGTAAATAATGTATTTATTAAGTATAGACAAATTAAGACATTAAAGTTTGAGATGAGCGGAGGTAGACACAAAATGAGGAATATTCTTCTTGTGCCCTTGAGACTCTTAGCTTCTTGCTATGTTTCTATTCTGACAGCTATTTGCTATCATGGAAGGAAGGTAAAGCAAATTACCTATTGTTCATGTCAAAATGATGAGTTTTATATCCCTTCATTAACTCCGTTACTGGGTAAAAAGATTTCCTTGAGGAAGATAAGCATTGAAAGATGATTAGATGACTTCAATCTCTATTATAGGATAAGTTTGACTATTATATAACTTCTATTCACCCAAAGTTTTGAGACAAGCACGACTCTTATCAAAGTTCTATATAAAGAGGTAGCATCAACACTTATGAGGTATGAGCTATTAGAAATCTCTCATTCTGTCTTCAATCTTCGTTCATATTATCTTTACTGACTTAAGCATCGAAGTGTTTCCCCAGTCAAACTCTCGGCCTTTCTTACCTTTATTGTTTTTCAAGCTTCCTCCTCAACATCTCTATTGTTGCATCAACAAATGGCGCCGTCTGTTGGAAACAATAAGCCATAAGCTCATAATCGAAATCTCACTCAAGCATATAAAGAAGTAACTCTGAGTTACTCGACTTACACTGTAGCAAACTTGCCCACTTAATCTATAACTTATACAATGGTAACTTGACCACTCAATCTACAATCAAACTTGCCCACTCGACCTACACAGTCCATACCCTTGCTTGGGGGGCTAGTGTTAGGGCACAACAATAATCCCACATCGATTAGCCAAGGATATGGACTGTAGCTTATAAAGCAAGGGCCACCCTTCCCCTATTGAGGCACCTTTTCTCGAAGGGGAAAACCGTGAAGATAGTCTATGCACTGCTCCAAAGCGGACAATACCTTATAGCGGGCACAGTTCAATAATCCTTACATCAACATTAGCGCCGTCTGTGGGAACTTATCATTCTCATGGCTTAGGGCCACTCAGGCGGCTGACTCCGCTTCTGTTACTCAGACCATGACAACAATGAATCAAGTGCCCATGAAACCTCAACCTAATCCTACCACACCCAATCTTACGGTAACTAAAGGGCTTATTTCTACGGTTATGACCATGATACCCATCCCACCTAACCTCCCATATGTCCTGCCCTATTTTCAAACACCCTTCATACCAAATCCTTGGCCTCAACCGTCGAACTACTTCCAGAATCTTCTAACTTCCCAATCACCACTACCTTAACCAAAGTTTACCGTAACTGACCCAAACACTTATATTCAAGGGAGCCCGTCATCCCCTAATGTTGTTATTACTGGAACAAGCATTCCCAATATATCTACCACAAACTCATTGGTAGTTGACTTGGGAAACCCATCTACAATAAACATATCCTTACCACCACTAACATCCCAAGTTAATTTGCAGAACCATTATCTCACCCAATTTCAGGCATTGACCAATCAGATGGCAACCCAACAAGCCCTTATTCAATAGCAATATCAAAAAGAGTTGGCCGCCCAATAGACCATAATCCAATAGAAACAACAGCAAATTAATCAACTTTTATAATCTGGTCACCAAAACCAGTTACCTAGTAGATCCAATACTAGGAACTGTAGCCTGGGCACAAGAGATAGTAGACAAGTTAGGGATATCATGAAATTCAGGAGAGTTCATACTCTACTTCTAATTGTGACCCATATGAAAAACAAAAGACATAAATCGCCATGGATAAAGGTCCCTTTTAGCTGAACAAGTGGTAGTCCTCTGCTAGGAAATTAAAAATTTGAAACAGCCAAGGAATGATGATTGGAAATGGTTAGAGATCGAGCATAATCTACTATCCTCGACAGTCTGCCAAACTCTAGTTCCTAAAAAGATTAAACTCCTGTCAGATACACATGATGGTAGGGCAGACCCGATAGATTACTTGAATCACTTTCGGCGTTCCATAACCTATGAGACATATCTGATGCAGTTTAATACAGGATATTCCCAATGACTTTACGAGGGCCCGCCCACACTTAGTGGTATTCCTTGAAGCCAAGGTCCATCACAAATTTTGATCAGTTGGCTCGCCAATTCTTAGCTCATTTTAGCAGTTGTAGGACGGCGACAAGAACAGTGGCTAGCCTAATGGCTATTAAGCAAAACTCGGATGAAACACTTCACGAATATGTCAAGCGCTTTAACACGGCTACACTAGAGGTCAAAGATCTCAATGATAAATGGGTTATCTAGGCCTTCATCTCCAGGGTCTATCATAAGCACCTAAAGTATGCTTTGAACGACGCTTAGCCAGTAAAACTATACCAATTTTATGAAAAGGTGCAAAAGTACGCTAACGTCGAAGACATTGAGATTGCAAATCGTAAATTTGAGTGTTTCGATTGAGATCGCCATGGGGATCATTTTGGGTAAAACTCAAGAAGGGAAGAACAATTCTCTAAAAAAAGTAGAACAAATAACCGCCAAGATAGTAAGTTTGGGTCCATAACAAATCAAACACAAGCAAGAAAAAAGAGAAATTGGGCACTGCCATATAACAAATACAAATCCTACACACCCCTCAATGCCAGCAGGACGCAGGTGCTAGACGCCATAATGAGAGATGGCCTAATAGAACGACCCTCACCTATGAGGGCAGATAAAGGCCATAAAAACCCACAAAAGCATTGTGAATTTCATAATAATGTCAGTCATACCACGAAAGAATGTATTAACTTGAAGAATGCCATTGAAGCGTTAATTTAAAAAGGAGAGATCGAGCAATTTGTAAAGAAAAATAATGAAGAACCATCTCAACAAACTAATTGACGTCAAGACCAGTGAGAAAATGCCTAATCATGGGAACAATTAATGTAATTATCAGAGGTAATGAAAATTGGGCGATCAGTAAATCCAAGAGAAAATCGCACCTATGATCTGTGATGGCAATCGATACGCACCCGAAGAAAATAAAACAAGATAACTAAAAGGTAACATTTAGTGATAATGATGATGAGTTGGTTATTGATAACGGGAATGACCCAATCATCGTATCGACCATTGTAGGGAATTATTATGTTGGTCGAATCTTGGTAGACAATGGTAGCACAGTAGAAATTCTCCAATGGGACGCTTTTCAAAAAATGAGATATGAAGACAGTGACCTTCATCCCTCATTACCAATATATGGCTTTGCCAACCAACCTATACCAATAAAAAGCTCCATCATTTTGCCAGTCACTCTTGGCGATGGCGAACACACAACAATAGTAATGATTGAGTTGCTGCTGGTTGACCAGCCATATATATAATGTTATCCTCGGGCGACCTGCCATGAAGAAAGCAAAATTGATTACAGTCGTATATTGTCTCACCGTCAAGTTTCTCACAGCAACAGGAGTAGGATATATGAAAGTTAACCAGGAGGCGGTCACCTGAAGCTGCCACTTAATGTCTATAAAGATGACCAAGAAGATCCAAAACACATCTAATGAGCACACGAAAGCTCTAGCTAAAAACACATTGTCTGTAAATACGATAACTCCAATCAACCCTAGCACTTTACCTTTGAATGCTTGGACATTAGAGATGATTTCCACCATCCAAAACCCGAGTCCGCAGAGGAAATATCAGTGATATCACTATACTTGCCTGATCCTGATTTATTCAAAATGATCGGAAGCTCGCTAAAACCAAGGGCTAAAATAACCTGATAAATTTTTTACGGCTCCATGCAGATGTTTTTGCCTAGTTAGCTATCGATATGCCGAGCATTAATATGAAGGTAACCATGCACACGTTGAATGTTGGTCTCGAAATTAAACTAGTTAAACAAAAAAAGAGAAAATTTGCTCTTGAGAGAATTTAGGCGATCAGGGATGGAACAGACAAACTTTTGACAGCTGGGTATATATGGGAGTTGATGTACCCTGAATGGCTGGCCAACATAGTAATGGTTATAAAGTCAAATGGAAAATGGATGATGTGCGTCGACTTTATCGATCTCAATAAAGCGTATCCTAAATATTGCTTTCATTTGCCAATAATAGATCACCTTGTCGACTCCTCGGCAGGCTATCAGTTGTTTTCTTTCATGGATACGTTCTTTGGATATAACCAAATAAAAATGAATCCACAAGATGAAGCCAAAACATCATTCATTACAAAAGATGGTATTTTTTGCTATAAAGTTATGCCCTTTGGGCTTAAAAATGCAGGAACAACATATCAGCATTTGGTGAATAAAATTTTTAAAAATCAGATTGGGTGACCATGGAAGTTTACGTTGATGATATGCTTGTAAAAAGCTCATCGATTGAACAACATATAGCTGACTTGGGAGAGACTTTTGAAATCTTACGAAGATATAATATGAAATTAAACCAGGCAAAATGCACGTTTGTGGTAGCCACAGGCAAGTTTCTAGGCTTCATGGTATCATCCGGGGGGATCGAAGCTAACCCAAAAAAATAAAAGCTATATTAGACATGATGCCTCCTAAGTCAATGAAAAAAGTACAATAACTAACAGGAAGGGTCGTCGCACTTAATCGCTTTATTTCAAAACTAGCTGACAGATGCCTCTCTTTCTTCAAATTGTTAAGGGCAACTACTCACTATAAATGGACACAGGAATACCAGATGGCATTTGACTAATTGAAATGTTACCTTTGCATACTGCCATTGTTAGCTAGTCCAAACCCTGGTGTATGCTTGTTGTGTACTTGGCTTTGTGAGATGAAACAGTGGCAGTTGTCTTAGTAACAAAAGAAGAACGAATCCAACAACCAGTTTATTACGTCAGCAGGGTGCTTCAAGTTGGCAAGGTCAATAACACCAAGACTAAAAAAACTCATCTATGCACTTATCATAGCCGCCAAAAAACTACAACAATACTTTTAAGCATATCCTATCACAGTATTAACAAACTGCCCCATAAAGGATATGCTGTAAAAAGTCAATTCTACTGGAAGGGTGATTTGATAGAGCATAGAATTGAGTGAATTCAAGTTAACCTACAATCCTAGAAGAACAATTAAAGCATAAGCATTGACAGATTTCATCGCTGAATGCTCCTTCTCACATACTGTTGAACCTTCAAGAACAATCAAAGAAACACCTTCACTAACAAGTAAAGATAAAAAAGTTGATAGTCTACTAAAAGGCGCATGTGGGCTTTATATCGATGAATTATTGAGAAAAGAAAAATCAGGAGTGGGCATCCTTCTTGTCGACCCCAATGGCTATGAATGGCACTATGCCTTATCTTTCCAGTTTATAACCTCAAACAATACGATGTAATATGAAGTGCTAATAGCTGGAATCGAATTGGCTAAAAATCTAAATGCCACCTATCTGAAGGTTTATACGGACTTACAGTTAGTAGCAAATCAAATTAATGGAGCATATGAAGTTAAAGACCAGACCTTAGCCAAATACCATCAAATGGTTTCAGAGCTCGTCAAAGCCTTTGACTATATCACCTTCAAAAAAATACCTCGTGAGCAAAATAGTAAGTCTGATGCAATATCTAAAATGGCAAATAGTCTAGAAATTGGCCATAAGGGATATATTCTCCTCTAATCTGTCGGATCACCAGCCTAATCGACATATCTTTAAAATTAATACAGGCGATGGGAACGATTGGATGAAAGAAATAAAAGACTTTTTACAAGAAAATATCAAATCAAATTAATGGAGAATACGAAGTCAAAGACCAGACCTTAGCCAAATACCATCACATGGTTTCAAAGCTCATCAAAACCTTTGACTATATCACCTTTAAAAAAATACCTCGTGAGTAAAATAGTAGGTCTGATGCAATATCTAAAATGTCAAATAGTCTGGAAATTAGCCATAAGGGATATATTCTCCTCTAATCTGTCGGATCGCTAGCCTAATCGACATATCTTTAAAATTAATACAGGCGATGGGAACGATAAATAAAAGACTTTTTACTAGAAAATATCATGCTAAACACCCCTCTAAATAAAAAATGATCGAAAAAAAAGGGCATCCAGGTATGCTTTAATCGATGAAATTCTATATAAAAAATCCTTCACTTACCCTTTACTCAGGTACCTTGGCCCCAACGAAGCAGATTATGTGTTAACGGAAATCCACGAAGGCATTTGCGAAAATCACTTAGGTGGAAGAGCATTAGCATAAAAAGCCTTAAGGTAAGGATTTTTCTAGCCAACAATGAGGAAATACGCCACCAACTTAGTTCTAAAATGTGATAAGTGCCAACGATTCGCCAAAATCTCATGACAACCTGCAGAAACACTTAAACAGGTCTTCAGCCCCTGGCCTTTTTGTGTATGGGGCATCGATATTTTGGGACTATTCCCTCTTGCTACTGGATAGCATAAATTTTTGGTTTTCGTGTGTGACTATTTTGTGAAATGGGTTGAAGCAGAAGCTACAGCCACAATAACAACTAAAACTATGGAAAACTTTATCTGAAAGTTCATTATGTGTCGATTTGGAATACCCGATGTTATTGTATCAGATAATGGAAAGTAGTTGTCGGCTGATAAACTAGAAGATTTCTACATAAGATTCCATATCAACCTCGTTCATAGTTCAGTGGCATATCAATAATTTAACGATCAAATGGAGGCTATGAATAAAAACATACTTCAACCACTTAAAAAAATTGGATGATGCAAAAGATGCATGGGCAGAAGAAACATCCAAAATATTGTGGGGGCGTAAGAACCACAGAATGTCAAGCAACTGGAGCCACACCATTTAGTCTTGTATATGGTCACAAAGCCGTTATTCCAGCAGCAATTAGGGTTCGTAGCATTCAAACAACCTTTGTAGACCCAACATTAAATGAATCCTCTTTCAAGGCAAATTTGGATCTACTTGAAGAAAGTAGAGAGGATGCTGCTGTACGCATGGCGATCAGGGCACAGCAAGTATCAAGATATTACAATAGAAGAGTAAGACACAAACTATTTCAAGTGGGCAATCTAGTCTTAAGAAATTGTGAGACGAGTTGACTTGCAAGCGAAAGAAGAAAGCTATCCCCAAACTGGGAAGGACCATACCGAATTGGAAAAGTAGTAAGGTTCGGAGCTTACCAACTGATGGACATGATAGAAAAATATTTACCTAACACATGGAATGCTGTCTACCTCAAAAAAATTATGTATAAATACCTTTTGTGTAATAAAATTTGCTGAAGTTACCATTAGTTCAAAAGCTATCCCCATAAGACCTCTCACAATCTCCATAAACATAAGACCTCTCACAGTCTCCATAAATATAAGACTTCTCACGGTTTTCGCAAATATAAGACTTCCCACGGTTTTCATAGACCTTTCACGATCTCACTAGATCTCTCACGGTCGATCCCAACAAGTATGATCTTTTACAATCTCAATAAAAGACCTCACACGGTCCAAATAATAAAATAGTATATACATGTAAGGATAATACTTGTTTCTTTCAAGAAAAATTACTTTGTAAATTTCATTACTGCTGACAAATAGTCACAGAATTATACACAGACAGACAGTTTGTCTTTACATAAAATTTAAAAAAAAAAGAGAAAAAAAATCCTAACATGAAGAAGATGGATTTCTCTATTCACCGGTATCCTTACTAGATTCCTCAGTTTCATCTTTTGCAGTATGAACAATAAAGGCAGAATCTGTGGCATGCCTCTCCTCCACTTGCTGTTGTGATGGCATCAACACATCAAAGTTTGGGGGCAGGGCAATAAGCTGTGAAAACTTAATATCCTTTAAATCTAATGGGCCCCGAAGAAGCTGTATGCCATACAATGCACTTTGATGATACTTGCCACCATAAGCTATCATTTGGTCAAGCAAGGCATCTTTTTGAGATGCAAGGTCCCTTTGAAGGCGAGTTTCTGCACCCATCAACTGCATCTCCAGCTCAAAAATCCTAGCCATGGCAGACATTAGTTCAGAATCTTGTGTTGCATAAGCCTGTCGTGACTCCTCTAAGTCCTTGGAGAGCTTTTCCATTTCAATAGTTACTGATTTGAGCTTTGGCCTCATCTTCTCAGAGTCTATTTTTAACTTTGCCAATTCCTCTTTAGCTTTTTTAGTGCGATCCTCAGCTATTCCTTTTTCCTTGGTCAGTTCGTTTACTTTCACTTCGAGCACACTCACCCTAGTTTTACTTGTTGTCACCTCTTTTCGAGCATTATCATGCATTGTGGAGATGTCCCGTATTTGATGGGTGATGATTATGCAAAGCCTGTAACACGTGGAGGTTAGACAAAAGATATGAGCAGAAAAATTATGGTCAGTAAAAATCATACACTAACCTCTATTATACAAACTAAAGTGGATTCGAGATTAACAGTCGGGTTTCTTGTCTCTAGATATTTCATATCAACTGGAGAAGTGACCCTATTTCCCCACCTGCAGGTGGCCACGCTGTTGCTCAATATTCCAGCAATTAGCTTAGGATTATTCTTCCAAGGATGTAGGTCTAGAACCCTTGGAGAAGACTCGCTTCCCCTTGCTGATGAACTTGTGGACCTAGAGGGCAAGGTAGCTGGAGTTGAGGGGTAAACAGATACCCTAGTTGCTGAGGTTGTTTCTACCCAGCAGGACATAATGGTAGTTACTTCAATGGTTGCATATACACCCGTCAAAGTGATCCCATCCTTTGTCGTACTTGCAGAAACAGACTCTACGATCACCCTCTTTTGTGCCGGCTGCTCTTCTTGATTATTTCCCACTTTTCTTTTCCCTTTTCTCTTTTCTTGGGTAGTCGCAACCCTGCTAGCTTCACGAGCAACTAATGCAGCACGTGTAGCAGGATCCATCCCTACAAAAGCAAATAATGAATTAAGTTAGGAAATACTAAGTTTCCTACAAAGAATATTGCCAATATATACCTTCTCCAGTTGAGGCAACCACCACCCACGCTGAGCCTTCCAAGATTTTCCCTAACATTGATTGATCTTCTACATTCACCTCACTTATATTTCTTCTTCTGTTTCAGGCGATCTAGTGATATTAGCTCTATGTTGGGGTGATCCACAAGTGCTAACCACTTGTTGTGGCGATCCAGAGGAAGGCTAAACCTCTGTAAAATAGAAATCATGTTAGAATACAAGAAGTGTTCCACATATACAGCAAATGAAATACCTTACCTTGTATCACCAAGCATTTTTTGCCTCTTCTTATGGTGGGATGATCACTTTCCTCTGGTAAATTAGCAGGGTTAACTCCTAGGTAGTGCTCTTGAATTTTTTTTAAAGTTAAATACTCTTTGCACTTAAATTGGCAACTGTAAAAATACTTTTTACATTCCTGTTCTACTGCATTTAGATTGACCTTCAAGTTACTCATTGGCGAGCTAAAATTCCACTCCACAGGAAGCCCCATTCTTCAGTCGGTCACTTACGTATGACAAAAAATTGTTCATTGGCCACATGAGCATTGGATGGTATATCTGTGATCATCCTCTTTATGGCAGACTGTAGATAGTACTAGCACTTATCATGTCTCTTCAAGGAAAATAAATGTCTAGTAACTTCGACTAACGGGTCCTAGCCTTTTTCCTTACACACAAGGATATAAGTTGCCAGCATCGCCCACGCATTTGGCTTTAATTGATTTAGAGATATCCCATAACGATTCAACACCTCGTAGAAGAACGGTTGCAAGGGAAGGTAGAATCCACCTCTGAATATGTGTAGATAGAACAGGACATTGCTTCTTTCAACCCTTGTCGTGGGTTGCCCAAATAATGGGTTTGACACTTTGAATTGCCCAAAATTAAAACCATATTCTCTCAATATATCCTAAACGATCGCCATATTAATCGCCCCCACGTACGAATCTGTCACACTGGTGTTTATCTACGTTGACCCTGTCTATGCTCCCTCACCTTCTTCTTGGTTTCTTTCAACTGGACCCTGGCCTTGTCCTTCATTCATCCCTTCTATTTCATTCGCACCTTGACTCTCACCTTGAACTCATCTTTCTTCAACAAATAATACAAGGACGATCGTTGCTCTCATCAATATGCAAGTTTTCCATTACAAATAATAGCCTTATTGTTTTTTTGCTATTTACCTCAAGATTTCCCTTTCTTCTTACCTATTTCAGCAGGAATCGAGTTTGTCACATACACTTACAACTAAAACCCAAAATGAACTAAACTCTTACTATTGCAAAAATGTTAAGAATAAGATTCTTGCCCAGAAAAAGTAGTCATAGATGAACTGGACCTTCACTGGAAACAATTGTGGCTTCAAAATCATGGGATGATGTAAGAATGCAAAGGAATTTCTTTTTGCTTTTTTTCACTGCTGTCAAAGTTATCTCTTTTAGGGTTATTTTTAGGGAAAATCCTATCATTTCCTGAAAAGTTGCGTACAACTCGCAGACACAGCCACGTGTCTTGTTTTCCTTTTTCGCATTTAATACGTGGTACAAAATTAAAAAAAAAAGGCAACAATCTTGCCTTTTTTCTACTCGCCTTTATTATGGTGACCATACCTCTTGTACGCCATTCGTTCTCAGCTCACCATGAACATTCTTGGTCTGTGAACGGTCACTTTATAATTGCCCACAGCCCTGGGGGATAATTGTTATATCCCTTCGTTAACTCCATTACTTGGTAAGAAGATTTCCTTAAGGAATATAAGGATTGAAAGATGATTAGATAACTTCAATCTCTATTATAGGATAAGTTTGACTACTATATAACTTCTACTTACCCAAAGTTTTAGAGTTTTGAGACAAGCACAACTCTTATCAAAGGCCTATATAAAGAGGTAGTATCAATACATATGAGGTATGAGCTATTAGAAACCTCACATTCTCTCTTCAATCTTCGTTCATATTATCTTTACTAACTTAAGCATCAGAGTATTTTTCGGAGTCAAACTCTGGGCCTTTTTTACCTTTATTGTTTTGCAGGCTTCCTCCTTAACATCTCTATTGCTGCATCAGCAATGAGCAACTTGCCATTGTGCAGCTTGCAAATTTGATCATACGCAAACTGTCAGACTCACTTTTGTTTAACAAACTACTTACTACATATATAGTTTGCTAAAAGTAAATAGACGATAAATGAAATGAAATAGTTATTGAATAACAATAGAATAAAAAAATAATAAATATTATATAATTTAATTGAGTGAATAGAATATATATGTAATAATATTATATTATTTGATTGAATAAAATAATATTAAAAAATATATAAAGAATAAATATAAAATGATGTTATGACTCTTAAATTAAATAAATAATATTTTATAAATGTATTAAGTATTTAATATATAAAATAATATTGAAATATAAAAATAATTAAATAGTGTACAATAATATATTTTAAGTTTTTTTTTTTTGTTTATATACAAACCTAAGTCTTTTTACCCACATTTTCACTATTTGTCTTCTCTCTCTACCTATCTCTTTTTCTATTTCTTCAAACCCAAACG
>JBBYHK010005273.1:0-12137 GCA_038382065.1 Adansonia grandidieri | reverse complement strand
TTATTTAAGCATTTCCATATTTTTAGAAGTAAAGTGGACTCAGTTTAGCAATTTCCAAAAATAAATTAATTGAGCTAGTTTCACTCTAAGTTTCTCTTTAGGGTTTTGGCCATGTATAAGACTTTTTAGGTCAGAGATTTTTAAAGCAGACTTTAGGTTTTTATTTATTTTACCTAGTTCCTAAAGAAGAGAATAGCTACTATAATATTCAAGAAGCTAGAGAAATTTTGAAGAAACTTGAAGATAAAAATCCAGCTAATTTTAGTTTTCTCTTTCCTTTTACTCTTTTATTTTTCTTGTATTATTTATGGTGGTGAAACTCCTTGGTTTTATATTTTCTTTATTTATTGTGAATAGATTTATTTTTCTAGGCTTGTAATGGAACCCAATATGTAGTTTGAATTATTTTATTTTCCTTTCTTGATTTAATGATATTTGAGTTGTTTGTCTAATTTTGTTCTAAATGCTTTCAGTTGCTTAATCACCAATTAGATTGATTGGGTAACCCTAATGAACTTGGAAAAGAGAATTTTATATTTAGACATGGATTAAATGACATGTTTCATATTCATTTATTAGGATAAATTGATCTAAACATTAGATAGGAATATACAAGCATGTCATATGTAACCAAATTAGAGTTTAAGCTTAATTAGTTTTTCCTAATTTAATTTACATCAAAAAATAATTAATTGATTAAGAGAAATATTTTCATAAGATCGATGAAAGATACTTATAAATAAATTTGAACTCTAGGATAACAAATCATTATCATTAGTCAAGTTAAGAGACTAGAGCTTTATTCAAATGAAATGTTAAGGGAAATTGTAATCATAAGGTTTTATTATTTATTATTATTATTATTATTATTATTATTATTTAGTTATAATTTATAATTTATAATTTTCCATTTAGTATCAATTTCTTGTGAGATCGACACTCTACTCTATCACTATATTACTTTTGGCAATATATGCACTTTCGTGGTTAAATCCAACAAAAGTCTTTGACACCATTGCCAGGGAATTGTTTTAATATTAATACCAAGCAATTTTAGTCTTAATTCAAACCTTTTATTTATTTATTTTTATTTTTTTAGGTAATTTGAAGAGATGACATTCTATAATGATCAATGGTCGTGTGAGGAAATTGAAAAAAGGAATTTACTAAATGCCATATCTACACAATTGGGTGCATTTTTTTGATAAGCTTGACAATTTGGAAAAAGAACATGCTATCCAAACCCGTTCATAATGCGTGAATTATGTAGGAGAGGACATACTAGTGATTGTTGCCATGTGCCCTGCCTTTAAGACTTTGGACGATTTGAAGGGCATGGCGTGCATAACTTAAAAATAAATAAGGGTTGGTTATGGTCGAGCCTTTGAGTTGTCCCATATCAGGATTTGGATTAGGCATAATAATGGGAAGGATAGGGATTAGACCTTCAGGTGAATCGCTCATCCAACTAGTCTCGGATGGCTACCATGAAGTGGCCAAAAACTTGGAGTCACCACCGATCATTTTGGGCTAGGCAGAATCGGATGCCTATTGGAAACAATATTTTGAGTTACAAAACTCGAAACATCGATTTCAAGGTCTACAAAGCTCAAAGATTTATTGGTTGGGTTCAAGAGTTGGTTACACGCTGGGAAAGATTAGCATCCCCACGACATTTGAAATTAGTACCTACTAACTATGTCTCATTTTTGTCTCAATTAAATCTATTCCATTTAGTCTTTATTTAGATATAATCCTCTTAAATGCATAAAGTTTTGGTGGAAAATACAAATATGAGTTTTTAAAGAAAATTAAATCACCTATGCGCCTTAGAGATGTAAGGAATATAGGGATTTTTGTGAAAACAATGATCGGACCAGATTTAAAAAATTAGATGTTTCGTATTAGGCACTAGAGAGATACCAACACAAAACATTACCTTGTAAATTTTGTTGAAAAAATAATTTTAAACATGAATGCACGATAATCATTACAAAAGGAAATGTGTTAGTAAGACAAAAAAAAAAAGAGAAATATAATAATATCATAAACAAACAATCACAACCAAAAGAACATGAAAAAAGAGGGATAATCGAAATGTATCTCATAATTGCCTTCAATTATTGAAGAATAATCAGGATGAAAATTTTAGAGACAGGTCTAGATTCAGTGGTGATTTAAGGGAGAAAGATGATTTTAATCAAAGCAGTCTGAGGCACCTTGAAATAGAGAAAATTTTGGATTTTTTGAGGTAAAGCGACGTTAGAGTATACCCTCGAAGAGGTGGGGTTGGAGTATCCCCAAAGATAGAGTTAGGAAAATATTTAGGAATAAAGAGAAAATTTGAATCTTTAATTAAAAATAAGGTTAGAGTGTCCCCTTAGAGTAGTGGGGTTGGAATATCCCCAAAAATAGAATTAGGAAAATATTTAGGCATAAAGATAGAATTTAGATTTTTAATTAAAAAATGGGGTTGGAGTATCCCTTTGGAGTAGTAGGGTTACAGTATCCCTAAAGGTAGAGTTAGAACAATATTTAAGAATAAAGAGAAAATTTAGATTTTTAATTAAAAATAGGGTTTGAATGTATCCTCGGAGTAATGGAGTTAGCCTTGATCGAGTCAAAAGAGGTTGATGTTATGGGGGAACCAATCGGGCGTATTCAACTCGTCTGGATGTTTCGATAAAAGGAGATTCAAACATTAAAAAATAGGGGACAACATCATGTTATCTCTTTTTTTGAATTTATTTCGGCTGCATCTAAAGGATTCTAGGGTTAAATAAGGTACCATTGGAAAGGTAACTCGATAAGGTTCAATATAAAAATATTCCAAAAATCCTAGAAAACTACTTTCTAAGTGGAATCATTCTTTGAAGTTAGGTCTATCTCGATACTTGTAGCATGTACAAGGCAAAAGGCATGATGGAATTTGAAAAATCATTCCAAACTTATCCAGAATCACTAGATCATAAAAAACACCCTTCCAAAAAGGCAATTTTGTGTGTTTTTTAGGAAAAATATTTAAAAATTTCACAGAAATCATCTGATGGGCCAAAATGGCCCAAACAAAATGTTGCATGCTAGTTCCAGGGGTTTCGGACAGCAAAGATTCAAAAAATCATAACTCCCTTGTTCGGGATGATCCAAGGGCAAATAAGATACCGTTAGAAAGGTAATTCAATGCCTTTTAAGGGAGAAATATTAGAAAAATCGAAGAAAATATTTTGTGGTTCAAAAATGATATTTCAAATATGAACTATAATGTTGCCAAAGCAAAAATAGAGGGATTATTTGATATTTTAGGTTTTTTGGCGGTCAAATTTGATTTATAGACATCTGAATCTAACATGAGGGAAAGAATGACACAGGCATCACAAATTCATTCCATAATCCTGGAGTAGTTTAGGATGATGAAACAACCCATCGACCATGCTATGAAGGTGTTAAACTTAAAATCAAGGCTTAGTAAATTCTGACTAAGAAGAGGTTATGTTTGCTTGGAAAATAGCATCTTTAAACTTGCATTATCATGAATCCAGGGCTAAAATGTTTGTTTTGTCCCCAAAATTAGAAGATCGATTTTAGGAAAGCATTAAGTCCATTCTATTCTTCATCTATTGGAGGTAGCATAAACTTAACTTGGGGTTTTTTTTTTTCTAAAAATCAGGTTTTAAGAAACAAGTAAGCATTTTAATGGATATATCATGAACAAAATATAGCACATGCAAAGATAAACATGGATTAAACATGCAAACTTACAAAGGTGACATTTTGACATAAAAATAGGTGACACAAATTCAAGAAGATGACAAATAGGGTGAATGGAGATGATATGAACATGTTTAAACAAAGGAATGGATGCTGGAGTTGTCAAGACAGCATTTTTATTTCATGAAAAACATAAGAAAATGTATAAACATACATAAGACATGTTAAGGCGACCATTTAAATATGAGATGGATATGTGAATATGGAAGGAACATGGTAAAAGATGTATAAACAGAGGCTATGTAATGCTAAAAATGAAGTATAGAAGTTTATATATCCAAACAACATCAAGGTGTTAAGAAGGTCATCAAGATCCTAAGACTACCATAACCAAGGCAACAATGATGCATGAGAGTCTTAGGAGGGTCATGGCAGCATGAAGGGCTCACTAGAATGAAATGGATGATTAAAATAAAAAATTTATAGACCAAGATAGAAAATATACCAGCAAGAGCTTGAACTTTCCTTATTTTTTTAAAACAGTGAATTTAAGCTTATTTCCTTCCCTTTTATTACTATTATTTAGCAAGAAAAGGGTGAAAAGAAGAAGCTTTCTAGTAATATGGTTGCTGGTGGGGTGTTTTGAGGATGAAAATATGTGAGAGGTTAAGTTTTTAAAGGTGTTCTGGTCATGATCCGGCATACTACATGGAATAGATGGCCTATGGGATATACTTTCAAGCTGAGGCATTCCAAACTCATAAGGTAACTTTTACATCAATCGTGAAAAAAAGGCTAAAAAAAAAAGATACTTTAGGGGTTTTTGAGCCTCAAGGCAAAGGAAATGCCGTAAGAAGAAAAATGATTGGGAAAGATTACAAACCTAAAAGAACATAACCATGCTTTACGATAATAACTGACAGACTGGACGAGAGATGTAGTCCACCTGGAAACATAGGATAGGATAAGTGAAGATACGGAATAAATGCTCTTCGATGCTAGCTAGGTATTTATGGATAGACACTTACCTTTTTTGACAAAGGGTGGGAAGACTTCATCTTAGTATAATCGGGTAAATCACTATTAGAAGAATAAAAGAGCTTACGAAATGGGCTATCAAATGGCTGTGACTTTTAATTGGCCTTATCAAGTATTGAAGAGTCGTCTTTGGGAGCGAGAAGCATATAGCATATATCTATTTAGAGTAAACATCTAATGGTTTGCTCGACTCACTTAGGTTGTCATTTTGTTAGTGAAAGGAAGAAGCTTTTTGGTAATATGCTTGCTGTTGAGGTGTTTTGAGGATGAAAGTATGTGAAAGGTTGAGTTTTTGAAGGTGTTCTGGTGGTGGTTTTAGGGAGCTACGGGAATGGAGGTTGGTTGAGGGTGAAAGGTAATGAAATAATGTTTTTGGTGAGTTTTTGGAACTGGAGTTGCTGGAGGATTTTTGGGAATAGATCAAGTCTTTTGAGATTACTAGAGAGCATTTTTTCTTTTGTAAATGGCTGAAGGTCTCTTTTTTTTTAGATAGCTGAGAGTCTTATTTAATGCTTAGCCCTTGCTTTTAGAAGACAATGCAAGGGTATTTTTTATCCTTCCTTCCTGCACCAAGGGACATCTCCAACTACCATGCTCAGTTAACTCTTTTCCTATTGGTTCTGCCATGCTAAGCAAGGAGGGAGAAAGGCTGTGATAGCCTGCAACTAGATATGCTTGCTACACCCTCTTACAACCATATATCTAATGAAAGTGACCTTTGTCATTGATTGTTTAGGCTCCAAAAATTTATTTGAATCTATTCATGAGCCCATAGTTGAGGTTTGTAATGATTTATGATAGTTTCTAGGGCAAAAACATGTTTAAATCAGGTTTTTGAAGGCTAAAAAGTGGCTCAAATTGCATAAAAATGCCTTGGTGTACTGATACAAAACATGTTGTATCGATACACAAGATATTTTTTACCCATGAATGTCGATACAATGATCTGTGTATCGATACTAAGAGCCAAAAATGTTTCCAGTCTCGAGACTCAGAGGCTTGTATCGATACTCCATGGATTTGTATCGATACTCACGCTTGTGTATCGATACATTTTGCTAAAAATCACAACTTTAGCTACTGCCAAGGTCGGTATCGATACAAACATGCTAGGTATCGATAACACATCTTAGATATCGATACCAAAACCTCTTGTATCGATACTACATGTGAAAATTCAAGTTTTTGGCAACGTAAAGCCTCGTATCAATACTTGTACAATAATATAACTTGCACGCACCTGGGGTTTCTTGATTTTCCTTAACTTGGTCACAAATAATGAGAAATTGATCTGTGTACTCATCTAAATGACTCCGATGACATCATGGAAAATGGCCTTTGATGCCTCATTTTACATTTTTCTTTAATGCGGCCCAAAGGCATTTCAAACCTTCCCAAACAAATTTTTTCACTTGGCGCCGTGTAATCTAATAGTGCTTGGTGACATAGCACCCGGCAATCGTCTCCCAACTTTTGTTTTAATTTTTGATTTTATCATCCTTTGATTGAGTCTTGGGGTGCCAAAAGTAGGTTGGACAAAATGAGGTGTCTATAGTGATTAGTGCTCAATTTATGCTAAATTCATTCAATATGTTAGAAAATATAATACGCATCAAAATAATCTTTATTCCAACAACTGCCATCTAGATTGGAGCAACCACTCAATAAAGAAACAAAGCCTACTTGTAACTCGTGCATTGTGTGTGGGACAACTCCATTAGGGTTTTCGCTAATCAATCCTGAAATAATGCAATATATTGGAAGCTATAATATTCGACAAAACAATAACTATCATTCAGGTTGAAGCAACCACCCAAAATTTTCCGAGAGCAACTATTAATGGCCTTCATATTTAGCTGAACCAATCTTTCATCTAGGTTTTCCACCATAGGCTCAAATTCCTATCCTAAAATTGAAGTCATCATTAGAAGATATATATTTGATTGGTTTAAGAACTTTACCAAGTGGCGATAAGATAAATGTTATGAAAGGTAAAGAGATTAAAGAGGCTAACAGGCAATCAAAATTACTAATCGAGCCTTAAAAAGAAACTGTGGTTGAGAAATATGATAAAGAGGTTCAAGAAGAGATAACGCAATCCAACCTACCATTATTCTTTCCTAAAAAATATGATGAGCATTGTGCAGTTAACTTTTATCTCATTGGCCCACTTGAGGTATCTTTGATTTTTATTTCTAAGTAGAATAACATTGACTTTATTGGGTGCTTGAAATTTTTGGATGTTATACCACATTTTATTATTTCCACTCATCAGTTCAAGCCATTAGAGTTTTCAAGTAGTGCAACATTATCTTTAAAGCCTCTCATTCAGAAACCACCCTCATTGGACCGTAAGCCTATCCTACACATTTAAAAGACACTTAAAAAAGCATTAGGATGGTTGATAACTAATATAAAATGGCCTAGGAAGTTCAAAGTAAAAGGGCAATGTTTCAAACATCTTTAGATAGGCAAGTTTGGTCATCAAAGGTCCTATAGTAGTTTAGACTACCCAAAATAACATTAAAGATAGTTAAGCCAAAAACTATAAATCAAGCACTTCTTGGAAGGCAATCTAAGTTTTCAAATCTCTTTTTCTTTACTTTATTATTATTATTATTATTATTATTATTGTTATTATTATTATTATTATTATTATTATAATATTCTTGATGTTATTTTTTTTTGTTTTCTTTTGCAACATTCCACTAATTTTGAGAAACATGATGAAGTTAAAAAGGATAATTAGAGATTTTTTCGAGATTTCTTCATCGAAAGATTTTTCTCTTTTTATTTATATAAACATTAAGGACAATGTTTGTTTTAAGTTTGTGGGTGAAGTCTTTATTTTGCTAGTATCAAATCAATCTGGGTTAGTTTCTTCTAATAATTTTTCTTTTTATTTTTGATTTTGCCTTTTTTTAGTCTAGTATGATTAAGTGTTTAGCTTGTCTTATGTTTGAGACATTTTATGCTTATTACGACAAACTTCTTATCCAATGATGAGAGTTGAGTTATTCATTTATCTTGATTCTTTTATTTTTTTCATTGTTAGGATGTGATTTTCAAAAGTTTGAGCACCTAATCACTTACATTGATTTGCATTTGCTTATTTGAAGACCATTTATGTTGATATAAATTGTGATTATATCTAGAAAGCCTAAAATTTGTTTGATTATCTCTTAAGGTGAAATCTTAGGCAACACTAAGTTAAGGAGATGGTTTAGGTCGTTTGAGCCTTTTTAAGCTTCCATATATATATATATATATATATATATATATATATATATCTCCTTAGTTACCCTATTTTAGCCTAATTGATATATATCTTTTCTTTGGATTGCCATATATTTTAACCTAGCCAAATAAGAAAAACCATGACCACCCATCACTAAATAGGCATGATCATAAAATTATTTCAAGAAGTATTTAAGCCATGTTTATGATGATATGCAAAGAAAAAATGAAAAAAAAAAAAAGAAAGAAGAAAGAAAAACACATAAAAAGGTGTAAATGAATAAAATGGCATGAAAAGAAAGTGTCATGAAAAGGGGTATGTGTTCAAAATGTTGTGAATAGGTCTTCAAAAGATTCAAAACAATAAAATGTGTCTGTGGGTGAATTAAACCAAAATCTATCTTTTATCCTACCTTGACCTTAACCATACATTATGAGCTTAATAAAGACCTATATGATCTTTGATGAGATGTTAATCTACATAAGTGGAGAGAGAGAGAGAGAGATGAAAAGGAAACATATAAGAATCTAGTTTTAGTTTGTAGTTTGCACTAGCATAAACTTATTTGGTTTGCATACAATGATTTCCAAATAAATCATATATACACAAATCAAGAATCTACTTGAAGCATGAGGTTATGATTGATTCAAAGCATGAACTTAGGCTATGTTTATATCTACCTTGAGTTGAGATTTTGAGATGACTTTTGAGAAAAATTAAGGCTATCATCATTTGAGTACATTAATCTCAATTTATGTTTCATTTTGTTTGTTTGGTTTTTGTTTTCTTGTTTTCTTTTGTTTTGCTCGAGGACTAACAAAATCTTAACCTTAGAGTGTGACAACTTTATAAAATAAAGTTACTTAGTCTCATTATGTGATTTAAATTAGCTAAGTCTTAGAGATTTTTATTTATTTTCAGTAGTTTTAAATTAGTTTTATTTAGTTTCCTTATATTTAAATTATATAGTTATTTAAGTATTTTTATATTTTTGTATGTCAAAACTCGAAAGAGTTTTCAAAACGGAATTACTTAATCAAAAATAAAAGTGAGCTCAGTTTAGCAATTTTTTAAAATAAAGTAATTGAGCTACTTACATGGCAAGTTTCTATCTAGGATTTTGGCTATATATAAGACTTTCTAGGTTAGAGATTTTGAGAGTAGACTTTAGGTTTTTATTTATTTTACCTAGTTCCTTAAAAAGAGAATAGCCACCATAATATTAAAAAAGCTAAAGAGATTTTGGAGAAACTTGAAGATTAAAGATCTGGCCAATCTTAGCTTTCTCTTTCCCTTTACTTTTTTTTTTTTTTATTTTTCTTGTATTACTTATGATTGTGACACTCCTTGATTTTATATTTTCTTTATTTTTTATGAACTAGATTTATTTTTCTAGGGTTACAATGGAACTAAATATGTAGTTTGGATTACTTATTTTCTTTTCTTAATTTAATAATATTTGATTTGTTTGTTCAATCTTGTCTTAATGCTTTTAGTTGTCTGATCACCGATCAATTAGATTGATTTTGTAACCCTAATAAACTTGGAAAAGAGAATTTTATGTTTAGACATGAATTAAATGACATGTTTCGTATTCATTTATTAGGATGAATTGATCTGCATGTTAGATAAGAATATACAAGCATGTCATATATGACGAAATTAGAATCTAAGCTTAATGAGTTTTTCTTAATTTAATTTACATAAGAATATAATAAATAAGAGAGATATTTTTATAAGACTAGTAGAAGATAATTATAAATAATTTAGAACTCTAAGTTAACAACTCATTATCATTTGTCAAGTTAAGAAAGTATGGTTTTATTCAAATGAAGCGTTGAGGGAAATTATAATCCTAGACTTTTATTATTTATCATTTGCTTTATTATTATTATTATTATTATTATTAGTTTTAGTTTTAATTTATAATTTTTCATCATTTGTTTGAATAAGATTAAGTTGTTTTAATTTTAATACTTAACAAATTTAGTATCAATTCCTCATGGAATTGACACTCTGCTCTATCACTATAATATCTCATGCATGATTAAATCCAAAAACATGATCTAAAGAGGATTCACCACTCTAAGTAACATCGGAGACATATGTCATTTGTTCTTGGCTTTAGTTAACTTGATAAAATTATTGGCCAATGCATAATGAATTTAGGACAAATTGTTTCTCAAAATTAATGACGTTAACCATATACTGCTAGAACTAATATGTATTGAGACATGAGCAAACATTGCACTATACTCATGGTCATTTTGAGATATTTGGTGAAAGGACTGAATTAAACTGCGAGACTGGTTACTAAATGGTTTCTCTTAGGTCATATTAACTTATCAACATTTGGGTGGTTATTATGGGTTACTAGATCTCGCTTTTGACCTATATATGTAATTAATAAGATTAATTATATTCATTGCTAACATGTTGGAAACCTAATGTGTTACACATAATAAGATGATTTGTTGGATTAAGTTTAAGATTTAAGTATGACTTAATTAAATAAAAGGTAAAACATGGAGGACCTAATTGAATTAGTTCAATTAAGTATAATTAAGGATATAAATTAGATTTATGAAATCTAATTAGAGATGTCTTAATGTGGCAGTAAACATAAGAATGTTTTATCAATATCGTGTCTAATAGCAGGCACGTAAACAGGGATATCTTGTTTTTAGGTCAGATAATTATTTTTGGCAAATTAAATAATTATTTAATAATATTTACATGAAGAAAAATGGTTTTACTCAGGTGAGAAATTTATTTGAGAACTAAATGTTCTTATATGTAAATAAGGTTTGGCCCAAAAGCTTTAATTATTAAGTTAAATCGGCTTTTTTTTTTAATAAATCCTATTTGGACTTGACATGATTTAGGTGCAATACTAGTGGGTCCTAGTCGTGTTGGATTAGGCTAAGATGTTAACTAGTTAATGCTTGAGTCCAATCCTAAAAATGGACTAGGTAAAAGAGTTTCACTTGGATCCCTAGGGTGCACCCATTAGGTATGGAAGTATTGGGCTTGGTTGACCTGTTAGTTAAGCCGAACCTAATTTTTTATGTATAAATATACATCTATAAGAGTTTTTGGGTGGCTATTACATTTTTTGGCTATAAAAAAAACCTAAGCACCATAAACCTAAATTACTATGCCATGACTGACACAATCTAGCTCTCCCTAAATCGATAGTGTGTGATTTGCTCCTTTGATGGTCTAGAATTGTTTGTAGTCCTAATAAAGTTGAAAACTTGAATTTAGCACTTTTGAGTGTAGAAAACGTCAATAAAAGGCAAGAAACCATGATTTTCACATCTTTACAACCTTTTTACAACGCTATCTCACATCTCTGCGACTTCTTAAATCTATTCTTGGTTGTGTGTGAGCGAATATGGTTGTATCTTACCTTTTGGTTAAGGGTTTTCAGGCCTTTCGATAGCATAAAAAAACCATTGAACCTTTGTAAAATTTCCAACAGCCATCTGTGTGGATCACTATTAAAGGCTGACACTTGTGTTGCTTGTGACCTCAAGTAAACAAGCATGCAATGATCGTGCAGGGATCAACACACACTAAGTTATGAGTCCCTGAAGACGTACGATCTATGTCAGATCTGTGTTTTAAATAGACAAAATTGATTGCATGTACATCTTAACCTAAGATCTTTAAGAAATCTGAATATCTCTATTTATTCTCCATTGTATCTGCTTAATTAGATTAAATATTTTATGCCTATTTTGATAATCATGAGTCTAAACTTACTTTCACGAACAAGCCTGTTTATCATTTAAAGCTCATTTAAAACTCATTTATTGTTCGATTATTACAATAATAATATTATTATTATTGTTTTAATTAGTTATTTTATAGTTAATAATATTGATGTTTTATTATTTTGTATTTAAAACTAATAAACATGTTTGTTTTTTTAAATTTATTTAGATTTGTTTGTCTATTGTTCATGAACCAATTTTTAATTCTTCATGAACATATTCGATTATATACTCATAAACATATTCGTTTAGTGTTCGCGAAAAAGTTCATTTAATTTAAATGAACGAACATGAACACATTTAATTTTAAACGAACAAATATGAATACAAATTTAAAATTCTTAACGAATATGAACCGAACACAAATATACTCA